>PVLC010044371.1:0-12154 GCA_004027655.1 Graphiurus murinus | reverse complement strand
AAAATTGACTCTGTATCATTTCCAATTCTACTCCACCCCAGAACCAGTATGTCCTCTCTCACCAGTCCCCCTTACTGGGTCCACAGCAGATGCATGGCCTCCATTCCAGGAGCTTTTCTCAGACTCTTCCCTCTGCCTGATATCTCAGTAGCTCCCTTCTCTTCCTCCTTCAAGTCTTCACTCAGATGTTACATGCTGCTGAGGATTTTCCTAGCCACTATATAAAACTTACTCCTGACATTCCAAATCAAATCACTGCTTTATTCTTCCTAAGAGGTTCACCACCCTCCTATTTTAATTTAATCGCCATCTTGTTGATCCTGCTGATTTACTTATTTTGAATATAAGCTGAATCAGAGCAGAGCTATTTGTCTTTCATTGAGATAGCCTCCTTCCTTAGGAGATAGTGCTTTGCCCTTCTCACTCTATCTTTGCTCCACATGGATATTTAATACATCAATAACATTTACTGAAGAAACTAATGGATGGATGCAACTTGATCTGAGGAATTAAGGAATAAGAAAGGACAGAGGTGAAGGACAGTGAGAAATAAAAGGATTAAGGACTTGTGCATCCCACTGGACAGCTAAGAATTGTTGATTTTGAGGTATCAGAAGGATTGAATGAGGGAATGTGGAGGTGATGATCATTGAAGGGACAGTTACAAGTAATGACAAGGTTTATAGATATGACTTTGGGAAACAGAAACTAAGTTTTGTGGGAAACAAAAATTGTAAGCTCCTTAGAGGAGAGAAGGTCAAAGAAAGCATATTATGTTCCTACTGAAATCACTAAGAATTCCAACAGGTCTAGAGTTGGACAGAATAATATTAAGACAGGCTCTATGATCTTCAAAGAACAAAGGAGGGTTATCTTGGATCAGTAAAGATTGCTCTGGGGAGGGAGGTGCCTGGTGAGGCTCAGAACATAAGATTAAGTATCTTTATAAAGGAGGTGTGGCTTGGAAGTGGTCATACAGAGCAAAAAGAGATGACAGGAGGGAAAGATCCACAGTCTAAAGGGATGCAAAGAAAGCCATGTCTGGAAGGTTAGCTGAGAACCTCTCTGCAGTAAAGCTAAGAAGTCAGGGCTGCTTTATAATTTCTTTTTATTCCCACTCTTTAGAGAAACTCATTTGGGTTGACATAAAGACCAAACCACAATTGTTTCAGGCCTCTGTGATGGCCTGAAATTTAACTCTTAAATTTTTCAAAAGTATATATGTTATTCTTTGAATATAGAATATCCCCTGGAAAAACTCAAGTATCGACAATGCAAATATGTTCAGAGGTCAAATAATTGAATCAGGAATCTAATCTCATCAGTGAGTCACTGCAGGTGTGTTTTGGGGGAACATATCTGTCCCTTTCTCTGTTTCCTTCTGTCTCTGGCTGCCACTGATTTGAGCTCAGCTTTCCTTGGCCACTTCATACGGCCATGATGTCTGCCTTGAAGTTGGCCGACTATGGACTGTACCTCTGAAACCATGAGCCACATAATTTTTTTTTTCCTCCTCTGTGCTGTTTATGCCAGTCACAGTGAGGGAAAAGTAGACTAAAATATATTTGAGGCACTATTTTAAATTTTCAAGAAGAACTATACATTATTTGTAAATCATAAAATAACTCAAGAACATGCTGCTTAAATTATCATTGAAACTTTCTATCGAAGCATCCCCGTCCCTCTTCTCCACCAATTCAAACCACCCGGGAGTAGGTGCCATCCACCTGCTGGAAAGTGTAAGCTCTCCCATGGTAGTTCCTGACACCAACCCTTTGACCATGTCTTTCTCTGCGTTTTCATGTGGAGCTGCCTCGTGTAATTAAATGTGGAGAACTTCATTAGACTTTCTGCAGGGCTGCCAGAAGGTCGCCATGCTGTCCTGTAGCACCACGCTGCCTCGTGGCATTAGCTCTTAGCTGCTTCCAGGCTGAAAACTATCCAAGGCCATTACTGACTTTTCCCCATAGCTGCTAATTCTAATCACACCTCCTAATCCACTTGGCTTACAGACGTCTGGGTGCACTGCCCTTCCTCACCTTGGCTCCATTATCCCCAGATAAAATTATGTTAAAAGCGTAATTGAGCTCTAATATTAATTAACAGTCACCTAAGTCTAGTCGCTGCATTCTAAGCAGAAGGATATACTATTCCATAATTAAGTCTATAATTAAATAGAGATATTGAGTTACTATTCATGACGAATATACAGTGCTTTAAAGTTGAAATACTTTTTCAAATACGCTATCTCTGCCATCACACTAATTGAAACTATTCACCTAAGCTCAAAACTTATATTTAAAATTGGATACCAATTCTTATTTTTCTGATCATTAATTTAAACAACAAAAAGTATTTAGCATGCATATTACATAATAGAAGAGATTAGGGTCATCAAAATTGTCATTTACCAGTGAGAGAAACTTGTCCCTTCCCTTTTTAGCCTTTACCTGATCTAAAAATATTGTATATTTTGAGGCCTGTGAAAAGGACAAACATGTTGGCTAGATTGTGACTGGAGGAAATAACTTAAAATTTAAATTGCAATTTAAATTTTAAGTTAAAAGCAATTTAAATTTTAAGGAGTACTCAAGCCTTCTTTTACTTTCTACTTCTGCAATAAAAAAGCCTTTTCAAATTTTATTTTTAAAATGTTTTATTTGAGGCCCTTATCTATTTTACATTTTTTTCTTTCTAAAAATGGGATATTGATGTTTTCATGAAAGAATGACAGTGTTGTGATGTATGAAGAAAGGAACCTAATCTACAAAAACGTGTCCTCAGAGAGCAGCCTCTGGTCTTCAGACGGCACACGGCCTGTTGTTTTCAATGGAGGTAATTGAAGGCAGGTAAGTTCTTGGCATCCTTACAGTAAAGTTTGCATAATTCCTTGACATCGAGGCTGGTCATTTTCCTCCTCTGCTTGATAATGGAATGGTTTAATTTTCTTCAAGCTTACTGAGATAGAAATTAAGTATAAAACATTGCATATATTTAAAGTATACATTTTTATGAGTTTAGATATAGGCATGCACCCAGGATATCTGACCATAGCCATGACCATGGTGTTAAACATCTGTCACTTCCAAGAATTTCGTGTGTGTCTGTGTGTGTGTGCGTGTGTGTGTGTGTGTGTAAGAACAAAAGCATCAATTGATATGAATTAAAGGTTTACTATTAAATATACACTAAGGAGTCCACTAAAGTCCAGGATTAGGAAGGACACTATAAGCATCCAGGCATCAAGTGCATGGCCTTCCTAAACAAAAAAGAGAAATAACCCAGCAATGGAAAATCAAGACAGCAACTCCCAGGAGGGAGAATTCATTTTCATCCATGGCAACGCTGGAGAGAACTGCAGGGCATTTCTTCCTCCTTAAGACTGCTCTTGAGAGAAACAGATACCAGTCACATAGCACCTAAATTTGTAGGAGGCTGGAAACAAAGGGACCATACCTAAGTCAGGAAGGACAGGGCAGCGCTGCTGGGGGAGAAGCCAACACATGTGTTGAAAACGTTATCGGATCAAGGAGTTACGTATCAGGCAAGCTGAGTTGCAGAATGAGGTCTCTCAGATCTCTCCGTGCCCATCTGCAATTCAACCCTTCAGTGTTTGTGCTGTAACCATGGGACCTTTGAGAAACTCATTCTTTTGGTTTTCTGTTTGTTTGTTTGTTTTGCAATTGTGCATTTAGCAGCCAACAAAATAAAGATCAATGCTGTATCCTACCTCAAGAGAAGAACAGATAAGCCACACAGTCCTGGATTGCTCAAATTCTGACAGGACCTGACATGGGCATGGCTGGATAGTTACCAAGGAAACAGGACCCTAATCCTGCAGCATTACACTGGCCTGTGTTAGATGTCTTATAAACAATGATTTTTTCAAAAGGGGCAAAGTACTAGGAAGAGAGAGTGTCTTAAGTCCATTTGGGCTGGTACAACAAAATATCTTAAACTGGGTCATTTAGCATGGAAATGTATCATGTGTAGTTCTGTAGGTTGGGGAATCTGAGATCAAAGCACTACCAGAGTTGGTATCTGGTGAGGGCTCATTCCTCATAGGTGGTACCTTCTGTGTGTCTTCACATAGCAGAAGGGAAAAACGAGCTCCCTTGGGCCTGTTTTATATGGGCACTGCTGCATTCAGAAAGACTCTGCCCTCAGGACCTAGTTACCTCCCATATGCCAAGCCTCTCCATGCTAAAGCAAAAGGATTAGATTTCAGCCTGTGGGCTTGGGAGGGGCCCAGACATTCAGACCACAGTGGAGAGGGAAGAACCAATCCTTCCAGCAGCAGAGGGATACTAGGAAGAGCAGAAAAAGGACTTCCACACAGAGAACAGTTCTTTTCTTTTTAAATTTGCTGCCATTTTTATATTATATAAATTTTACATGCTGTACATTTACATTGGTGCAAGTGCTTTTTTAATCTTAAAAAACAAAGATAAAACTCTAGACATCTCTGAACAGTTTTGTCTAGCTGTTAACTAAGATTGCCTTAATGCTTCTCTTAGCTTGACTAAACTCCAGACAGGATTTCTCTTGTCTCCAGGCTACTGACCTCTCCTCTCCCTTCTTTTGCAGAACCCAGCTGGTCTACCTCCAGAGGTCTTTCTGATCCCTTTTCTTAGAGCATAAACTTAACTTTAGAAAACTTGACATTGTAAATTCTTTCTCAGCCCCTTTGATTTGTAAACTTAAGCCTCTTGCCAGTTTTGTTGTTTTTGTTTTGTTTTGGTACTGGAAGTGGAGGTTGAACTCAGGGGCATTTTACAGTCCAGGACTATCATTCTCAAGACCTGGGTGCTATCTCTTTGAAACTTAATCATCAAGATTGAGGGTGTCGCTGAGACTGGAGGATCCGGGTTCGCAGCCAGCCTCAGCTACTTAGTGAGGCTCTCTGCAACTTAGTGAGACCCTATTTCAAATTAAAGAATAAAAAATGTCTGGGTGTGTAGCTCAGAGATAGATTGCCCCTAGGTTCAATCCCCAGTACCATACACACACAAAAAAAGATTGAGGGTGTCCCTGTCTCTGTGCCCCTGCTGGAAGAAGCCTAGCTTTGGTAGGAGCCTTACTCTATGTTGTAAAATTACCTCTTGTCATAAAGATAGGAGGCAATTTTCTTTTCCTTACAGTAGAGCATCTTAGCAAACACAGATGGCCTAATCCCCACCTCCAATGCAGCTCTTAAAAATCCTTTTGTCCTTATTTCAGTGGAAATAAGTATCCAGCCTTGGTCTTTGTTTTCTCCCTCACTGCTGGCTATAGTATGAGAATAAAACCAATTTCTGTTTGCTTATCTTATCCAGTGCAATTTTTCTTTAATAATACTCATGTAAGCCATAAATCTTGTGTGGCTAATAGAGGAAAAGAGGAGAACCCCTAAAGAACAAAACTACAGTAGGGTTTTCATTAACTTTGGAAAACAATGGAAAAGTAAAACAATGTGGCTGTTCTTGCAACAAGTATTACAGAATAATTTACACACTCTACATGGTTGTTTGTTAATTTTAATGAAGACTTCAAAAAACAAAAGAAGTGGTTCGATAAAGCAGATGAACAGATGTAGGTAACTTCTTAATATTTTGCTTTATGTTTTTAAGCTCTATTTACAGTGACTAATATTGAGGAGTTAAGTATTGGGTAGGCAGTAAATAAATGGAACTCCTAGGAGATAAAGGTTAAGAAAAACAAAATCCAGATTCCCTCCTACCCACCAAGGAGGAAGGAGGTTCCATGATGTTCATTGAACCTGAACACAAACAATTGGATGTGGAGGAATGGAGCCAAGATGTCGAAAGCATCAACCTTAGACTCATGTTACTACATAGAGACCAGGGAACAAACATGTAGAACAGTCTCATGACTTCAGGGAATTACAGAAGCAAGCAAGCAGAGAGACAGATCACACCTAGGACCTTGGCAGACTCCAGAGTTCAGCAGTGCCTTCTGGTACTGCCCAAGGATAGCCAGGCCATGGATGACAAATTAGCTCAGTTGTTGTGAGGTGGCCCACCGAGACACATCAGACTCCGTAGTGCCAAAGAGATCGCTTTATTTACTTGCCAGCTGGGTAAACAATACTGTAAGGTACTGCCATCCTGATCGTTGGTTTGGACTGGTTTTATACCCCTTTGTTACAAGAGTTGGGGGTACAAAAAAGCCAGGTTTTTATGGTTATAAAATCATTACATCATTTGACAAACACCAGGTATTGGTTTAGGACAGACTTAGATGCTATCTTGTGGCCAAGACGGCTTCCTTATACCATGTGCAGCAAAGCAGATTACAGAAGCAGATAATACCAGTTAAAATTCCTTTTTACATCCTGGTTTAGTTACAGGGTGGCCCTTTGACGTTTAGTCAAAGGGGGTCCAAGAGTGCTTGCTTAAGACTTCTGCCTAAAAAAGGGACATATATATATGTTTCAAAGTCAATAAAAGCAAGATGAAAAATCAGACCTTTCTTCATTGATTACCATCTATACACAGGGGCTCCAAACATATATAAAGCCCTATGCTCAGCACCAATATTGGCTGCCCTCTCAGGACCCCTCCCCTGCATGGGAGCTTTAGCACTGCTTTTTTTTTTTTTTTTTTTTGCAGATCGAGTGGACTTAGGGAAAGGTGGTGTACAATTAAGGGTACGTGGCCTGGGCAATACTTGGGCAGTGCCAGAAGGCCCCGCTGGACTCTGGAGTCTGCCAAGGCTCTTAGGGGTGATCTGTCTCCCTGCTTGCTTGCTTCTTTAAAATAAACTTCTTAGCCGGGCATGGTGGCGCACACTTGTAATCCCAGCATTTGGGAGGCTGAGACCAGAGGATCTGGATTCGCTGCCAGTCTCAGCTACCTAGTGAGGCATTCTGCAACTTAGTGAGATCTTGTTTCAAAATAAAGAATAAAAAATAGGGCTAGGGGTATAGCTCGGAGTTAGAATGCCCCTGGGTTCCATCCCCAGTACCACAAAAATTTAAAAAAATAAACTTCTTACTTTCACTTTCCTGGTGTCTGGAGATTTCATTCTTCAACTCCATTAAGACAAGGACCCGGTAAGAAACTCGGGATCACTATTCTTTGGAACTTCAGCAAAATTAATTACTAAAGGCATGAATAGACTGACACAGAACTTAATACAAATGAAAGCAAACTGAACATGGAACTGAGGTCTTCTACAGTCCTCTACCAGAGTCTACTTGTTCTGCCATCTAAAAGCTATGAGAACGCATTCCACGAGCTGACCCAGTGGAGTCTGCAGGATGAGAAGTCGAATAGCAGAACTGAGAAGCATCCTGCTGTCACTGTGGGAGACTCCTGTTCAGAAACTGAGCCCAAAAGGAGCTTAAAATGGCTCCCACACTGCTGCTAGGCAGATCCAGGCACCAGGAATGCACCTGCAGAGAACAAAGCAGAGAGTATAAAAGAGAAAACACAGGCAAAGAGGAGAGAATACTCAGGTTATAAGAAGCAATTTTTGGCTGTAGGAAGATGAAAACATGGCCTTAGCAGAACACAGAAAAGAAAAAAAAAAAAACCTTTGTTGACATCAGTGATAAATATTTGTAGCAAACTAAAGTCTAAACAATTGCATTAATAGGGCTTGCATGTGTTGGAAACAATGGGTAACAATGACATCTTGATACAGATACAGCGTAGATTCACAGATCCATGTGTCAAGAACTGTGGGTGATATCTGTTATAGTTTGGTTTGGAATGTCACCCAGAAGGTTCATGTATTGAAACCACGAACCCAGTGAGTCAAGGTTCAGAGATGGGGCAGGGCCAGAGGAGGTGGGTCAATGCGACCAAGGTCTTGAGAACTCTATCTATCCCTGGTGTGTTTCTCTTCTCTTCTCTTCTCTTCTCTTCTCTTCTCTTCTCTTCTCTTCTCTTCTCTTCTCTTCTCTTTTCTCTTCCCTTCCCTTCCCTTCCCTTCCCTTCCTTTCCTTCCTCTCCTCTCTTCCCCTCCCTCCTCTTTCCCTTCTCTATCTTCCTCTTCTCTATCTTCTTCTTCTTCTTCTTCTCCTTCTTCTTCTTCTTCTTCATCTTCTTCTTCTTCTCTCCTCCTCCTCCTCCTCCTCCTCTTCCTCCTCCTTCTCCTCCTCCTCCTCCCTTTTTTTCTCTTTTCCCTTCCTGGCCACTATGAGATGAGAATGACTTTTCTTCCTCCTCTTAATCCTCTATGAGCATCTTTTTTTCCTCATGTTTCCTCATGAGCTGCTTCTGCCTTGGAGCTGGCCAATCATAAACTGATCTCTGGAACCTCTAAACGGTGACCTAATAAACCTTCCTTCCTCTGAGTTGTGCTTATCAGGTGTTTTGGTCAGAGTGACAGAAAAGGTGCCTTAAACAATGTCCAAAAAAGAATCAAGAGCACTAAGGTTACGAATCCAGAGAAGAGGGATAGAGAACTGGCTCCTTTGGCCTTAGTAGACATTACCAGCACGTTACCAGGAAAGAACTAGAAATTGTTATGATTATCTCATGTACAGTATTCATAAAGTTGCATGTAAAAATATCCTATACCGCCAAGGTATGGTAGTGCATGACTGTAATCCTAGTACTTGGAAGTCCTAGATGGAGAATTGAATGTTCAAGGACAGTCTCTGCAACTTACTGAAGCTCTCAGCAACTTAGCAATACCTTGTTTCAAAATAAAACATAAAAGGGGCCAGGGTGTAGCTCAGAGGTAGAAAACCCTGGGCTCAATCCATAGTACCTGATCCCTGGTATACATGCATATATAACTGGGATTGCAGGTGTTTGCTGCCACACCCAGCTTCTCTGAGCCATTTTAAAGATCAGTCTAAGCCAGGCATCTGGTTTATGCTTATAATTCCAGTACTTGGAAGACTGAGACAGGAAGATCGCAGGTGTGCCGCCAGCCTCAGCAACTAAGTGAAGCCCTTTGCAACTTAATGAGACCTTGTTTCAAAATAAAATACAAAATAGGGTTGGGGTGTAGTTTGGAAGTAGAATGACCCAAGTTCAACCCCTAGTACCACAAAAAGGAGAGGGAGAAAGAGAGAGAGAGAGAGAGAGAGAGAGAGAGAGAGAGAGAGAGAGAGAGAGAGCGATAGAGAAGACAAAGAAAAAGAAAGAAAGAAGGAAGGAAGGGAGAAAAGAAAAGTTCAGTCTAACACTAGTGAATTGATTATACATATGGCCTGGGTATCTGCCACAGAAATACTCACACAGGTGCACTAAGTCATGTATGAAAAAGATAATCACAGGCATGTTTGTAGTCATGAATATTGATATCACTTAAGATATCCCTAATGAAAGATGAGCTAGTGAAATATAACATATGATGAAATAATATACATAGAGAAGGCATAAATTCAACCTTCATAAAAAATCATGATTTATCTCAGAAACATGGTAGGTTTTGAATTCGAGAAATAAGTCTACAAACATATAAGAAATGAAACAATATTTATAAATTGACATCTGTATGATAAGATTCACATTTAATAAGTATACAGAGAAAAGGAGGTGGGATTGGGGAGAGGATGTGAAATAAAAAAAAAAAAAGCAAAACGAAAACCATAAAGGAGATTTTTGTAGCTAGACAAACCTTCAGTTAATGGAATGCTATCATAAACCATAAAATAATTTGCTATAAAGTATCTGCGAATTTTAAATATTATATAGACAAATGCTGATTTGATAATTTAAAGGCAGCTGACCGTTGCCTATCATAGTAAGCAAAATGATGCCCGACAAAAATAAATCTATGTCTAAATTCCTGGACCCTTCCCCAATTCCCACCCCACTCCCTCCTCCTCCCTCCTTCTCAAGTTCAGTTTAGTGATTGACTTTGATGTGTTTGTGAAAGTACAGCATGGAAGGGTTAAATGAGAAATGTGTGCATGTATGCCTTTATCAGCTTGTACCTAACAAAGATGTATGATTACAATGCACCAATTAAAAATAAATAAATTCCTGGACCATGTGAATATGTCACATTACATGGCAATGGGAAATTAGGACAAAAGGTAGAATTAGAGTAGATAATCAGTGACATTTTAGCATAAAGAGATTATCCTGGATTGATGATCACATGGACCCAGTGCAATAACAATAGTCTTTAAAAGATAGAAGAGACAGGTGGGCAGTCAGGCTCGGCGTGGGAGGAAGATGGATGGCACCACTGGCTTTGAGATGAAAGGGGCTGTAAATCAAGTGCTGGCAGCCTGGTGAAATATGTGATCTTAACAACACCTTGACTTTGGTCCATCAGACCCATTAGGGCTTCGGACCTCTAGAATTATAACTTTATGTTGTTTTAAGCCACTAAGTTTATGACGATTAGGTATAGCAGCATCAGGAAATTGATAACCCATTTTTGCAAAGGTGTGTGTGTGTGTGTGTGTGTGTGTGTGTGTGTGTATAAATTTGAAATTTTCAATGCAATTATTGGAGTTTATCTTAAGAGGGGAATCCCCACATTCCCAAACTGAAATATTATAACTTCTGTTACTGCCATTACTCAGCAAACTAAAAAGAATAAATTTAGTGCATCCAAAGCAATATAAAAATATTTCTTACTGTGAAGACCATTCAGTAAGTAGTCATTAAGTACATCATTGCATGCTATATATTTTCCATAAAATAAATATGAATTTTTGAAAATATTTGAATAATTTCCTTTAAAGCAATGGAATATATTGAGGAGAAATTCATCACAGTGAGAATAAAGGTTTGACATATTGCTAGTTTCCAACCTGCCTTTTGTTAGTCTACCATGGACATTGCTAAACTTGAAAAGTCAACGCATTGTCCTGTTTTATCCCATAGTTTAGTAATGTTCATGGTAGTAGAACAACTAAAAAAAAAATTCTCATCAACATGTACATGGGTTTTCCCCTTTTTTGTATAGACTAGGTGAAAAAGACTTACTTTAAATAACAATCTAGTTATTTACAGGGAAGCAGATGAAAACTTTAAGTTCCATTGGCATGCATCGGGTCAAAGTATGAAAATTTGAAATAGTAATAGATGAAAGAGTCAAACATGCTAGCTTTTCTTATCTTTTCTTGTAAAACTTATTGAAAACCCATATACCAGACATGAAATATCTAAAACTATATCAGAATTGCTCTGAGCAGCAGGATGTGTCTGATTCTTCTCTGTCACTGGAGACAGCATGGTTGAAAAGATTCTGGAATGGCAGGAGGTACCAATGTCAAGCATTAGCTCTGGCTTGAGCCCTTTGTCCGATCTTTAAATGAATCTTTTGGTACCTTTCTCTTGGATTCTTTCCTTGCTTTACACACGATGTGAGACCATAATGCACCAATAAAAGCACATAAAATAAAAACTTTTAAAAAAAGGACACAAGAAAGGCAAGGATATTGTCAGAGCCCAGGGGAAAACTTGTCTGATAAGACCGAGAGCTGCAAAGGAAATGCCCCCGAAAAGAGAGGGAATCCCAATTCTCCCCTTCCTTCACCCTCATATCCTCCTCAAGTGCTTCTCATTGGCTAGAAACTGGGGAACAAAGAAGTCAGGGGGTATACTTCTTTGAGATACAAATAGAAGTAGGAAAAGGACTGACAATTTGGGAGAAAGCAGAAGGATTATTGATATACCCAGCAATGTCACAAAGCACATGAGAAGACATTCTGTCACTTGTTCCTCCATATGAGAGAGGCCAAGATGTGGAAGACAGAAGATGTTTTTATGCCTCATTTTATTTCCATTGACTATGACCACTCAGAAAGAGATTCATTGGTGTAGATTGGATAACAATTGTTTAATTCCTTATGTGGATTTACTTGTGTATTCATGTCATTTTGACTAAGCAATACTAATTAGACTTTGGCCACATCTTTTAGTTACTTTTAAACATAATGACTACAGTCCCTATAATACACTTATTATATGATCCCTATTATCCTGTGATTTAGATGAAAAACACTGCTGTTCATTTCCAGATTGTTGCCTTGTTTTTGTAAACTCTTCCTCATTTTTACACATATATTTTCAGTCACTTTTAAAGGTCAAACCTGTAAATGAGAGATGGTAGGAGAGAGGGAAATATTATAGGTCATTTGTAATTTTTTCTGTGGTAATATAAGAAATTCAACTTTGAGTAACTCAAAATTATTTTTAAAAACTAAGACTCTCAAATAGTAAAATAACAGAGG
>PVLC010044370.1:0-12185 GCA_004027655.1 Graphiurus murinus | reverse complement strand
TGTGCAGGCTAGCTTTCCTGACCAATCGGAGCTCAGATACGAGTCAAGTCCTGATTGGCCAGAAGCAGACATATAAGCCTCTGTTCTGAGTCTGGCCAACTGCCATTACCCGCATGAGCAATCCTGAGTAAAGCTTCTCGCAGAAGGAACCTGGATGTCGTGTGTTTTTCTCCGCTGGACGGACTCAAGCGCGCGACACAAAATAAAAAATAAAAATATAAGTTCTGAATGTGCATTGCTAGTATGTTATTTAGAAGCTTTGCATCTAAGTTCATCAAGGATATTGGCCTATAGTTTTCTTTTCTTGAGGTGTCTTTGCTTGGTTTTGATATTAATGTGATATTGAACTCATAGACTATATTTGGGAGAGTCTTAATTTTCTCCCATACAATAGGTTGTCTCTTCAATCTGTTGATTTTTTTTTCTCTCAGAAGCTTTTTAATTAGTTGTAATGATATTTGTCAATTCTTCCTTTTGTTCTTCAGCTATTAGAATCCTATCCAAGTCCTATAAAAGGAATCATTGCTTATGTCCATAACTTAAAATGCCCCCAGCTATATTTTCATCTGTACTTTCAGATTTTCAGCTACTATATTGAGGTGTTTGGTCCATTTTGAGCTGAATTTTGTACAAGTGAGAGATGGGGTCTAGTTTTAATATACACATGGATATGCTATTTTTCCATCCTGTTTTGTAAAGAGGCCGTCCTTTCTCCAATGTTTGAATGAGATGTGGTCAAAAATTTGTTGGTTTATTTTCAAGTATTATATCTTGTTTCATTGGTCTGTGTGTCTGCTTTTATGTCCAAGAAATATATCTCATAAGGCTACAGCTAGCATAGATGGAATTCCATTGATGTACTCGGGCAGTACAAATTAAAAACTTTGTGGAAAGGATTTACCATTGTAGGCGCTACAAAGAATATTTGTGATACTGTGTGGGAGGTCAAAATATCAACATCACAAACATTTGTAATAAGTTATCCAAAACTCATGGATGACTTTGAGGAGTTGAAAACTTCAGCAGAGGAAGTAAATGAAGATGTTGTAGAAATAGCAAGATAACTGAAATTAGAAGTCGAGCCTGAAGATGTAACTGACTTGATTCACTCACGATAAAACTTTAATAATAATGAGAAGTTACTTCATTAACAATCAAAAAAAGTATAAAGATGTAAGCATTGTTGAAATCACAACAAAAGATTTAGAATATTAATAGTTGATAAAGCCATATCAGAGTTTAAGAGGATTGACTCAACTTTTGAAAGTTCGACTGTGAGTAAAATAGGATTAAACATCATCACATACTATGAGAAATCTTTTGTGAAAAGAAGAGTAAATTGGTGAAAAAAAATTCATTGTCATCATATTTCAAGAAATTGTTACAACCACACCATCCCTGAGCAAACACTGCCCTGATCATACAGCTGCTATCAACATGGTCCTAAAATCCTACACCAGGAAAAGATTATAAATTGCTGAAGACTCAGATGATAATTAGAATTATTTATCAAAAACTATTTTAATCAATGTATGTATATTTTAAATATAATTCATTTTTACATTAATTGATTGCAGTATAGCACAACTTTAAGTTGTATAGGTCCTGAAAAACAAAACAAAAAATTATGTTAGTTTATTGCAATACTAGCTTATTGCAGTGATTTGGAATCAAATTTACAATATCTCTGAGGTATCCTTGCATTTATATATATCTTATAGAAATTATTTTGGTGTCTTGGACATGGCTATTCTTAGTAAAGAAAAAAACCCACCAAGAATAAAATACTTTCAATATATTTATGATTATACATAATTATATATTTTGTTACTACAAAGCCAGTTTAACACCTTGAAATTTAATAAATGCTACTAAGTATATACTTAATAATAAGTAAATAATATTTGGAAGTTATGTTTGATGTTTTAATTTGAATTTAAAAGTAAAGTATGACCTGAAATATCAATTTACCTTAACTACAAATTGATTAGTTAAGGGCAAAGAGAGAAGGATACTGTCCCATTTAATATGACTATTTTCTTTGCATTACATAGTTGTTTTTAAGGATTTATTGACAAATACACCATTTCAAATGGATAAAATATATTCACTGACTTGTATATCGTAAATCTGTAATTGTAAGCAAAAGCAAGGGTGAGATCACTTGATTTTAATTTTTAAAGAAACTAGTGATTCTATTAGAATAAATATTCATTGGGCAATTAAGTAAATAAAATATGATACTAAATGAAAACAAAATCAGTTTTTAATTTCTTTAAATTTCTGCAGGCAATGGGATCTACATAAAAAATCTTTAAAAATATTGAAATGCAGCAAATATTGTTTAAGAATTATGATCTTGACCTTTTAGAATTAATATATCATTTAAAAAAGTCAGGCATATTTATATGAGAATTGATTTTCATTATTTTAATAAATTACTATTTTACTAGCAAAAACACTTTCTTTAATTATGTTATAATGAGAAGTAAACTTGAAGAATCTTTATCTTCCTATTTGAATATAAAATTTAATAACTGATTTATCAGTTTAGTATTAATTTAAAATTTATAGCTAGAGAAAATATTTCCAAATGTAAAGCTCTGAAATCAAACCAAGAAGTATGTATATCTGATGAATTATTTTATTGTAAGAGTGATGAATGATTATTCTGGTTTGGTCCACAAGCCTTGTTTTATAAAATTACTTTTAATCCAAAAAACACTTAGTTGATAATCAATTTGTGGAAAGTTGCATATGCTTCCATTTTAGAAAAATAAACAGTATTTACTGCCAACTCAATTATTTATTTAAAAGGGAAGCTGGGCTTTCAGATCTTTGTTTCAAAGCATTAGAAAGAGAAGTAAATAAATTTTTCTTAAATTGATTTGGATTGTTTTACTTGGGCACACAGATTATTTTAACTAACTATTAAAAGAGAAATGAGGCATCGTTCACTAAATATATTCCAATTAAGAGATGCCATGTTAGAAATGTAACAAGTATCATCTTATTTAATCTTTATAAATTCTCAGAAGCATTATATATTAAGTTAACATTGTATATAGAAATCATATAACAAAAGATTAAAGCATATAGTATTTATTTCTTTCAAAAGAATTGAAAAGTTTTTACAATGTCTCAGTTTCACCAAATCCTCATGGACTCAATCCCTTTCCAACTGCCTACTTCATAATGAGGGTTGAGGTGGTTCGTGGTGTGGTTGAGGTTTAAAAGAAAGAGAAGGAAGGAAAAGATGAAGGAAAAACTTCCACTGTCCAGAAGCAGACACATAACAGCTTTCATTTATCAAAACTTAGTCACATACATAAAGGTAAGGGAGGAAAATATATAAAATGTAGTAACCATTTTAGAAAACCATACATTAAAAAATCCCTTCTATGGAAAGATGATACATACTAAAGAATAACTAACATATATATTACTATATTTAGGAGAATATTATCAAGAGACAGGTTATGATTTCTCAAAGTTGATATCACTAATAATACAGAAAGTTTGCTGGTAGATATATTTTATGTTCAAAAATATTAAATATTATTTTTTAACTTGGGAATTATGACTACACATTGGATTCTATTCTATATGTTTATGTTACCAGGACTATAATGAGACAGAATATTAATGATAAAAAATAAGCAAAGTAAATGGAAATCTTCCAAAGAATACTAAATCCTTTAATCTTACCAGCCAGATATGAAAATTGCTATTGATTTTTGATGCAGTGACTTCTAATGTGTTTATTTTTTGGTCTGTGGGAATTTCATTGCTTTTCAAG
Source organism: Graphiurus murinus (assembly GCA_004027655.1). Lineage (NCBI taxonomy): Eukaryota > Metazoa > Chordata > Mammalia > Rodentia > Gliridae > Graphiurus > Graphiurus murinus. The sequence goes on along the minus strand of PVLC010044370.1, from coordinate 8,386 downwards.
AGTATATATAAATTAAAATTCCTAGAGAACCACTTTAAAATTGTAAATTGAACTGTAAAACACATTATTAGATATGTGTACTATGTATACAGACTTCTGAGTGTGCATTTTTATTGTATATTTGAAATGGATAATCATTGAGACAAAGTGTGACGAATGGTAGATGAAGTGAAGAGAGCAAGTATGTGGACCAACTTGTGCTGAGATATAAAGACTAAATTTATTCTGAGAGTCCTAGCATTTCATTACTGTAGAGTCAGTAAAAATTATCTGACTTATATTTTTCAGATGAGAATGTTTTTGATAGATCTCAGGCAAATCTGAGCACATGCATTGCTCATCAAATCTAAATACATGTACTCTGCAGCTTCCCAATAACAGCTGCTTGCATTGACTCAAGTTTGCTGTGATGATATCTACTTGTAAAAGAAGTCTGTGAATGATAGATTTTAAAAAAATAGATTTATTATATAATAACATTTTGAGGCATAATATTTAAACATTGTTTAATTAATTTTAGGAAAAATGACATGCCATTTATGGTTTCCACCTTAAAACTAAATAGCTGAATTACAGTATTTAGTAATGGGGCATATGTATTAGATGCTACTAAAGCTTAGATTTTTCACATGTTCTTTTCTTTCTGAGCATACAGAATAATAAGTTTATAAGTTTTTTACAACATGTGACTATTTCTCATCAATGGTCTATAGAAAAAAATTATGAAGTGTTATTACAAGGAATTATAGAACAATAGGTGAAGATTAAGAATTTTCTTTCTTTGAAAGCTTAGAAAATGATACTCATACTGTTAAACTCAGTTGACCTTGATTTATGGGCAGCTATTTGGAGCATTGTTACTATTACCCAACTCTCTTGCATTCCATGCTTACTGTAGATGAGGGAAAATAAAAAATATATATATAATACTTTTGTTGGTTTAAGACTTTAATATTTTGGTTTCTTTTATTTTCTTTGACACCAAAAGTAGAAAATTATGATAAATAATAATTATTTAGTCTCTGAAATAGGAAAAAAAGGTTAAAATATTACCTTGTTTTTTTTGTGGATCAGATAATTTTCTTACTGTTAATTTGTGAAAATGTAATTAAAAGTTTAGTTGTGAATAAGTGTGCTTCTTATACACATTTTGTTCAATATGTAGTTATGAATTTATCTGATGTACTATTTCAAAATAATGCTTAAACAACTATTATTGAATTAAATAGAGAAAACACATTCCCTTGATTTACTATAATTTAAACATAGTTATCTCTCATTTAATGTTTCTTGTTAGACAATTTATAATAGACTCTTAGAAAAGCAAAAATTCAATCAGAGAATCAAATTTCTTAAATGTTATGCTATAGACTGAATGTTAGTACTCCCCTCTCAACATGTATATGTTGAACTCTAAACCCCACAGTCACAGTATTTGGAGATAGGGCTGTAGGGAGGTGATTAGGTTATGTAAGGGAAGCACTGACTAATGAAATCAGTGCCTCTGTAAGGGGATGAGGAGCCCAGAATTTTTCCCTTCTGCCATGTGAGAACAGAGTGAGAAGGTAACTATGTGTGTCCCAAGAAGCAGGCTCTTTTCAGACATGGAATCATGCACAACTTGATTTTTAACTTGTCATCCTTCATAATTGAAAAAATTAAATTGATGTTGTATATAAGTTACTCTGTTTTGGAGAGCTGGACTAATCTTTTAGAAGTCAAGCTCTTTAGCACAGCTAATAGGTTGTTACTGTTTGAAATTACCACATAATACTGTGAAATAAAAGAGATATACTTCAAAAGGAAAATTTTAGTGTTCCTTGTCAGAGAACTCATGGAGATTTTTGTTTGTTTTAGAATGCATAATCCATAATATCCCTTGCTTGCTAACTTTCTATGAGTTAATGTTGTTTTAGTTTGTGTCTGTGACTCATGCCTTTGACATGATTTATTTTTAATCTATGACCTCGCTTTCTATAGTACTTGGTCTGGGCTAAGTTCAATAGAGGAAAGGTCAGTAGATAAATAATGACTTTAATGCTACAGTGATATTTTTAACACTCAATGCTGATCAAACCAAGAGAAAAATAGTGAACCAACCAGAGATACAACCAACTGACAACAAATATTCTGCAAGGTGAGTACTCCATAGCTGAGTAATTGAAGCATTATAACACTAATTTTTAAAGTTTCAGTTCAAAGACAATAAAATTCACTTTGTGTGAATGCTTGTATGTGGTTTTATGATTTGTGCTAAGAAATATGTATAAGAGGCTTTGAAAAGGTGATATCAGGAAAATATGGTGGATGAGATAGAATAAAAACTGTAGAAAGCATCTGGATTCTATGTTAGCTTTGTCAAACCCGAATTTTCATCAAAATTAGTAGAAAATTTAAATAATAATTGAAAGTATCCTTCCAGCTGGGAACATTTAAAATATTGAGTCTTGAGTAATAAGTTTAGTTCTATCCCTTCTTAAAATGCATTATTTACTCATCTGCAGAGTGGGATTATTAATACAACCTTACTAGGGCTATATGTGGATATAATTAATTAAATATAAAATGTCTGGTACATGGTAGGAAACTCATTAACTCTTAAATAAACCTAAAACTCTTACTTAAATTTGAGAAATAAAATATGCATTATGCTTTAAAAATAAGTTTGAGTCATTCTTGACATGTTTCCAGTAACACAGACAGTAGAATATTTTTGGTTCCTTAAAAGGAAGTGGTTTTTATTTACATGAACATCATTCAGCAATATCGTTATTGCAAACTTTGAATCCTGCAATATCACTACCATTACTGCATCTCCTCCCTGATATTTACCATAACATGCTCCTGTGGCTCTCATCATATCTGATAGTGCTGCATTATTTCTTCAATGTACATCCTACACTCTCCATTCTTTTAACTTTCCAGTAAACTTGGCCACAATTTATCTTCATTTATTGAATATGTGGAAGCTAAAAGATTCATGGAAAAGTGGCTTGATTCAAGAATAAAATAAGATTTTGTAATATGTGAGACATTGTTTTAGGCTCGATAAGGAGAGAGCTCAAATGTGTACCTTGTATATTTTACTTAATTTGACCCTCAAAATAGCAAAAAGCTATATTCTTACATTTGATTTGGCTTATTAGACATTCAAAGTGCTATGTAATTATAAATATTCAGAACTTGAGATTGAAACTTTTACACAAGGACTAGTACTAAAATTTGGCCCAGGAGTAATAAGTAAAACAATATTAAATTATGTCAAGGCTATTGGGCTTTCTTGGCCTGAAGTAGTAGCCTTCCCCAAAGTAAATTTATAGTTATAGATTTTATGATCAGGCAAACAGCACCACTCTTTTAAGGTTGTGATTCCATGTTAGAGTATGTTTTGAAAATTATGATAGTTCTTTATGTATGCAGAATGCATATACATGTGAACTTTCATAAACTGTTAATGATGTCTGATTTATGAATTTCAAAACCTTAATTTTTATCTTGACATGTTGTGAATGATGTTTACTCCATCCTGATTAAAAATTAATGAGAAAAAAGTGACTTTCTTAGCACTTTGCACTTTTTAATATCAAAAAGGCAAGAATTGAAATCTAGGCTTTGTATCTTTTTGGTTGGGCCCGTTGAGCAAACTACTTTTTCTCTGATTCTGAATTTCTTTCATCTTAAAATATGTAGGAATATAATTTACAAAATAAGTATGTTAAACATTGATATAAAAATAACTTAAAGAGCCTAACGTATAGTAAGTAGTACACACACACACACACACACACACACACACACACACATATACACATTCCCTCAAAAGACAAAACCCAATTCACTTATTAATGGTAAATTTTTATGGCTATATTGAGGTAATTTACATTACCATGTATATGATAGTTATACAATAGTAATAGCTAAATTTATTAGACAACTTTGTTATTTAAAAGTAACTTTATATGCATTATTTTATTGGATTGCAAACAAAGATCATGAGACAAATTAGTAAAATTAAAATAATCATATAATTTTTCAAATAACTCCTGAAGCTCATAAAGTGATGTGACTGAAACTACACACATAGTAAGTCACTGGGCTCTGTATCAGAAGGGCACAGGATGATATGATAAAATAAACGCTCTGAAATTTTATTCCTGATCTCAAAAGGTGAGAGATTAGAAAGGCAAGAAAGCTAAACTCCCCAGAACAAAGGTCTGCTTTTCTTTTTATTACAGGTTTACAGAATTAAGGCTGGGTCAATCATTAATTTCCTCTGGCTAAATAGTGGACCATAGGTTTAAGAATGCTTTAGAAGGTAAATTGTTATTGGGCAGCTTTCAGAAGAGCCACAGATGTCGGTGTCTTCAGCAGCCTCCTTGAGGCAATCTTCAACTTTTAAGCAAAGCAAGCAACAGGTGTATTAAAACAGCATTTAGGTCACTATCTTTAGTTCCCTCAAGAGAGGCAGTCTGCCAAAGCCAGGAAAAAGCTATAAATCCGTAAGCCAATATTTTTTAGACTTTAGAGTTTTCCACAGTGTCATATAAGAACCCAGACATTTTGCCCCCACATTCATTGTTCCATCAAAATGTGCCTTAAGTTGTATTTTTAAGGTTTAGGGAAATTGCCTTTAGCAAGAATATTTCAATTACATAAAGACAGTAAACCAGGAAAATAAGCATTACCAAGAATACTCCATTAGTGTCAGTTGTAAAGAACTAATAACAGTATAAATAAAAACAATCTCTTTCTTCTTAATGTTATCCTGTACAAATTAAGAAATATATTGGCTTATTTTCCGAGTTTTACATTCTGAAGTGAACATGCTATATAGATAATTCAGGAGTTCTGGACTACTGTCTAATAAATGACACAGTATTCTTGCATGAATTGGTATTTATCTTACAAACCAACATTTTATGTTCATGTAGTGAATCAGTTTGGTATTTGTGCATTTAGAGTTTATAAGGTGAAATGGGTAAAGTATTTGAAGTGTTTAATTTGCAGGACAGAAAAATTGAAATGTAGGTGAACACTGAATGTCCCTACCATAGAAGAGTCAATTTATAAGTGCATAACTACCTTCATCCTAGTCCTTGGTACCAAATTCTATTACTGTATTCTACATTCTAAAAGAAAATGTAGGGAATAACAGTTTCTTTATGCACTTTGAAATAAAAATAGGCTTTAAAGACAAAAAAGACCTGAACATTTAAAATATTCAGTACTTTATTATCCTAAGGAGAGATTATTGTAAAATGAGAATAGCATATTTATCTTTTATCTTAAGTCCTCATACAACTTATATTTTACATCTTTTAACACTTATAAGAAACTCAAATTAACTATTAAAAGTTCAATCATTATACTACCGGAAAATGGACAAGGAAATTCCTAATAGATTTTTTAAAATACATAGAATATTAGCATAATAAGCTGTATGAAGCACAATCTCACAAATGGACAAAATAAGACAAAATTAATATTATGTACATATATTTACATGTACATAAATAAACAAATGCAATGACTATATTCATATTTAGCTATTGGTATTTCTATTAGAAAATTATAATTCATTTGAGGTTATTTTAATAGCCAAAGTAAATTGAAAGTCATTAAAATAGATTTGTCTAGATCAATCCAAACTATGTTTAATAACAAAACAATAAAGATTGATTTTCTTTCAAAATATACCAATTGTATTTATAGTACAACCTCAGCACAAACGGAATATAAATAGCCAGTCATGGTGGCATATATATGAAATCTCAGTGACAAGGGAAGCTAAGGCAGGAGCATTCCAAGTTTAAGGCCAGTCTGGGCAATTTAGTTAAACTGTCTCAAATATAAAAAAATATAAATAAGGTCAAGTATGGTGGTACACACCTGTAATCCCAGTACTTGAAAGGCAGAAATAGGATGCTCAGAGGTTTTGGGTCAGCCTCAGCAGCTTAGTGAGATCCTTAGCAATTTAGTGAGACCCTGTTTAAAATAAAATATAATAAAAGGACAGTCTAATTGAATTTAGGAAGACCACCTATATTATTCCCAAATGAAACTTTTTTTTTTGCTGAACATATTATAGATTACCTTTCCTTAATATGAGTAAGGCTATGCTTTTTTTGAACAATTAAAATCTTTACATCAAATTTTTTTAGCTTTAAAATAATTTGAAATTGGATTATCATCATCATCTCTAGTATTACATGGGTGTTTTATGGGGGTCAAATAACGTGTCATTGTTTGGATTTAGAATGTCTCTCAGACCTCATGTAGATAAAGCAGTCTTGTTGGAGGCAGGGCTTGATTATTAAAGAGTGTTCCCTCAGGACATAGCCCTGGGGATTACATGTGGTCCCTCCTTACCTTGTTCTCTGCTTCCATTCTGCATGGTATTAGAAAAGAGCCCTTGCAGACACTCTCTCTGCTCCCCATGCCATGGCTTAAGCTCCACAGATTTTACCTGGCCTAACATGGACTGAAACCTTGAAATTTCCAAAACTGTAAACAAATTAATCTCATTCATCTAAGTTGTGATGGTCAACTGTTTCAGGTTATGGCAGGGATAATGCTGACTGAAACAACAGAGATGATTTTTATTATAAATTTCTAAGTCACAATGCATAAGCATGAATGTCTGGGAAAAGGAGCAATGTTTCTGTGCCTCAGCTCTCTATTTAGATTATGACTAAATTATCATAGCAAAATTTATGGCTAGAATACTTATGTATTACTTTTATATTTTGCTTATAAAATAATGTTCTAACTCAAAAATTTTTATTAGTTTTTCAATTCTAAATTCTTAGATTTCTGTAGTCTTGTGAGGATATGTTGATGGCAAGAGTGAAGTAGACAGAAAAGATAAAGTAGGAAGGTATCTAATACTTCCCAAAGTTTACAGAAGTCTTTATTTTGCTAAGCCAGCCTCACAGACAAAGTATATTCCATTGATTTCCTGCATTTATATCTATAGAGTGTTGTTAGAAAAATTCAGAATTTTTCTTCAGTTTTACTAATCAGCCCAAGTGTTAGAAATTACTAACATGTTTCTAAAACTTCAGTGTATTATGAATTTTCTCAACTCATGGGAACTTAAGAACAGTATCTGAATATAGTAGGTATAATGTATTGTAACTTCAATCTATATTTGTGTAAAGAATTACCTGCAACTTAAAAAGTCATTCTGTGAGGGATGTTACTTTAGTAACTTATTATTAGTATTATTAATTGATAGCTCTAATGATATACTTATCAGAGTGTCACACTACAAGAAAGTTTAATTGATGTTTGTCACTGAATAGATGAGTTCCATAGGTCTATTTTATTTCAGGAAAGGCAAGACAATTTTATTTTAATTCTTAGCATGAAATCAACTGTATATAAATTTTATATAGTCCCTATATACATATACAGGAACATTGAATTTATTTCTTCTGATCATCCTGTAAAGTAAGCAAACTAAATGTAGAGATGGTGAACAAAAAAGACTATATTCTTGTCTTATTAATTAAGATTGTCAAAACTTAAAAATTCTAAGAGGTTCAAAATAAAAAACTGACTTATAAGGCAAATTTAATAGTATGTATGGTGATGGAGGGAATATTTATCTCTTTCTTTTATGTTGTACTGTGACATCTGTACTTAATATATACACAGTGAGTTATAAATTCCAGGATGGCAAGAACAAATACAAATAGCCACATTAGATATAATCACTTTCTTGGGAACATTTTCAATTTCATATAATTTTTAAAATTTGTTTAATTATATTACTTATGAATTGTATACTTCTAGCCTTATGATTAAAAAATGTGGGACAATATCTATTTTGTCAAGAAATTTAATATCTTTATTTTACAATGTGAACATTTTTAATAATGCTTTCTTCTTGGCCTTAGATTTTTAAGCTGCTTAAGATAAAAAAAAATCACAGGGATCAATTGGTTATTTACAAAAATGTGTTATAGATCATTTGTTGGATAAATACCACCAGAGGCATTCATGAGATGGTGAGATCTCAGCTAACAAACTGCCAATCATATTTAATGTGTAATTAAAAAGCTAAATCTCAAAAAGAAAAAGTTTATGAAAATAATAAATCATAAATTATATCAGTGATTCACCAATTGTCGGGGGCCTAGCCTGGCCAGCTGGACCTTGCCTCTAGATGGCGCCTGGTAAAGCGCCAGAAGCAGCTACAGGTGGGCTGTGCCACGCCAGAGCGCATGCACCAGCACACCCGACTCGTGGCCGGCCAGGTGAGAGCTGTATGAGACACCTCGTGGCTTAGGCCCGGCGCAGCTATAAAAAGCCTCCATCTTTCTCACAAGAGAGCACGGCTAAAAGCACGCTGCTGGGGAAAGGCTGGTTGGGAAGTTGCTGG
>PVLC010044369.1:0-12173 GCA_004027655.1 Graphiurus murinus | reverse complement strand
TCAATCCCAAGTACCAAAAAAAAAAAAAAAAAAGTATAAATCATTGGGGCATGATGGTGCATGCCTGTAATCCCAGGTTGGCAGCCAGCCTCAGCTACTTAGTGAGACTCTCTGCAACTTAGTGAGATCTTATTTCAAAATAAAGAATTAAAAATAGGACTGGGGTGTAGCTTGGAGGTAGAATGTTCCTGGGTTCAATTCTCAGTACCACACACACAAAACACTTAAAAAGAAAATGAACTCAGGTAGAATGTGCTTTCCTAGCATGCTTGAAGCCTAGGGTTCCATCCCTAGTGACTCTGACTGACTGACTGACACACACACACACACACACACACACACACACACACACCAGCTAAATCCAAGAAGACACACCAGCCCTTGGATTTTTTTTTTTTTTCCCTGCGGTACTGGGGATTGAACTCAGGGGCCTTCTACCTCTGAGCTATAACCCCAGCCCTATTTTTAATTCTTTATTTTTGAAACAGGGTCTCACTAAGTTGCTGAGGCTGGCTTCGAACCTGGATCCTTCGATCTCAGCCTTCCAAATGCTGGGATTACAAGCGTGAGTCACCACGCCCAGTTCAGCCCTTGGATTTTTAAAACCTACTATTACTATTTTAGTACAGATACTAGCTCATGAACATAGAACACTACAAGAGTAATGTACTAGCAGAAGGAACAGCCTGCCAGGTTGGGGTTCTTGAGCAGAAAGGCATCTTACCTTGAGCAGGGGCATTTCTCGAGCCTGCTGGATTAAAAGGTGCATTTCATTGATCTGCTGCCGTACAAGAGGTGGCACTGGGTTGCAGCAAGCTATGATGCCCTGAGGTTCCCTGAAGACAAGGAAGAACACACTCAATTCACCCTAGAAACGCAGCCTGTAGAGAGGCTTCCCGACAAGAACAATGACTGGGCCAAGCCAGGGTGCCTCAGTTCAGCTGAAGACGAAGAGGACAGATCGTGTGCAGGCAGCCCAGGCTAGCCACGTGCACCAGTGCTTCTGAGGCACTGGGAGAGCTGGAGAAAAGCCCCCGGCACTGCTGACTCTCCAAATGACGGGGGACTGACTGTGGATTGCGATACTGCTCATACTTCAAGTAACATCACAAAATGCTTAACATCATGAAACCTTAGTTTGGAAGAAAGTATAGATGAGAGAATCCAAGATATTTTTTCCTCTCTAAGTGGCTGCCGTAGCCTCAGAGCCTTACACTGAACTCCATGTAAGGCACACTAACTGGAATGCTCCAGTTCAGAAGCTTTAGTTCTTACATGCAGCCTTTGGGCTGGAAGTCTCAATTCCTTGGACTTGCTACCTTCTAAGCTCAGGGCATGAATCTTCTCTGAGTAAACAGCCTCGGGTAATAGCAATCAGAAAAGCCTGAGTTTGAAGGACCCCAGATTTACTGAGAAAGTGAGAATGTATTAATCAGCTGTCAGACTCACTTGGGCAGTTCTTCAGCTATCTTTAGCATCATATGGTTTGGCAGTACATATCTGGAACAAAAGACACAACAGGATCACATCAAAATTCAGCTAGCAAGTTCCACTGAGTGCTACAACGCAAGCTGGGCACAGAGGCACATGCCTGTAATCCCAGTACTTGGGAGCCTGAGCCAAGAGGATCACAGGTTCAAGGGTAACCTCAGCAATTTAGCAAGATCCTCAGCAACTTAGCAAGAGCAGGGGGGTATAGCTCAGGAGTAGAGAGCCCCTGGGTTCAATCTTCCACAAACAAACAAACAAGAGAGTTTAATGCAGCCTGGAGAAGTGGCTGAGTGGTAGAGCATTATCTAGCACTTGTCTAGTATGTGCAAGGTCCTGTGTTTGATCTCCAGTACTGGGGGAAAAGAAAAAAAAAGAAAAAAAGAGGAGCTGTAACACAGGGGATCACAATCAGCCTTTATGGCAAAGGAAAAAAAAAAAAAAAAAAAAAAGCCGGGTGTGGTGGTGCATGCTTGTAATCCCAGTACTTGGAAGGCTGAGACCGGAGGATCTGGGTTTGCAGCCAGCCTCCATAACTTAGTGAGACCTTGTTTCCAAAATAAAAAATAAAATAGGGATGGGGTGTAGCTCGGAGGTAGAATGCCCGACTTTAATCCCCAGTACTGCAGGAAAAAGAAAAAAAGTCCCTATTTCCTGCCACCTGACCTGCTCAGTCTAGAAGCAGTACTGAGAAGCCTGAAGCCCTTACCCGTAACTCTCATCCTCCCTGCGAGCTGTCTTATCCCTCCAGGCAAACAGCAGCTGGAAGGCGGTCAGCTGCTGCGAGTTGAGATGCTTCTTTTGTTTCCGATACAGTTCAAGGTAGGACTCATCCGTGAAGATGGGTTTGACGAATTTCTGCCAGAACGTTAAGAGAATATTCAAGATCAATGGAATCAAGAGTGGCCCAGGCTCTTCCCATCGTTTGGCTCTTGTCATTAGTAATGACAAGAGGAGAGGTAAGAACTGGGGTTCGGCTTTGTGGGGCGCAGGCCAGGTCGTACCTTGAGGCAGATGTCCCTGCTCCGCTGCCACACCACCTGCATCTGGACAGGCTGGTCGCTGCCGCGCTCCCACAGCTCCACCCTCATTCTGTCATAGATGTAAAGCAGGTAGTGGGTGTCGTCCCGGGCATAGCTGAGCATCTCCTCAGGCAGGGGGCTGGAATCGCAACACAGACACCGTCTGAGTGCCCCAAGGAACTGTTCACTCTGTGCGTGCCAGGACTTTCTTGAACCCCAATGATTTCCTGACTCCTTCATAAACAAGACTATGATTATACTCAATTTCTTGCATCTTAATATGGCAAACCTTTAACAGCTGGGTGGAAAGGGAGACGGTGATGATGTGGTCAATATAAGGGCACTTTAGCTGCAGGGTGTGGTGGCCCATGCCTGTATTCTCAGTACTTGGATGTCTGAGACAGGAGGATCGAAGGTTTGAGGTCAGTCTCAGTAACTCAGTGAGACCCTGTTTCAAAATAAAAAATAAAAAGGGCTGGGGGATATAGCTTGGAGGTAGAATGTCTCAGGGTTCAACCCCCAGTACTTCCCCCCACACACAAAATAAAAAACAAACAAAAAAATAGGGCTAGCTCAGAAGTAGAACATCCCCCCAGGGTTCAATCTTCAGTACCAAAAATAAAATGAAATAAGGGCACTGTAGGCCTGGGTGCTTCTTAGCTCCACTAGTCGGTCCTGGGGCAAGCTCCTTAACCTTTCTAGGCTCATTTGCTTCACCTGTGAAACGGGACAAGCACTCGCCAGGCTGCTGTGAAGATGACAGGACGGTACCCTGCAGCAGTCAGCCCAGCACTTGGGCTTCAGACTACAATAGTCTCCGATATTTGGACTTTATTAGACCAAATACATTTTTACTTTTTTGTGTGTATGGCACTGGGAATTGAATCTGGAGGCATTCTTTCTCCAACCTACACCCCTAGACAGATATTTTTTATTTCTTATTTGGAAACAGGGTCTCACTAGGTTGATGAGTCTCACTACTTGCTGAGGCAGTCCTTGAACCTGTGATCCTCCTGTCTCAGCCTCCCAAGTCCTAGGATTAGAAGTGTGTACCACCACACCCAGCTCCATTTTTATCATTTTATTTAGAAATTTGGGCATGTGGAAATGAAGAAAAGCTCAGTGGCATCTTCATATGACCTCAGAAAGGTACCTAGCTGAGCCGGGCGTGGTGGTGCACGCTTATAATCCCAGCATTCAGGAGGCTGAGACCAGAGGATCCGGGTTCGAGGCCAGCCTCAGCTACCTAGTGAGGCACTCCGCAAGTTAGTGAGACTCGGTTTCTAAATAAAGAATAAAAAATAGGGTTGGGGGTATAGCTTGGAGGTAGAATGCCCCTGAGCTCAATCCCCAGTACAGCAAAAAAAAAAAAAAAAAAAAAAAAAAAAAAAAAAAAAAAAAAAGAAAGGTACCTAGCTACCTGAAAGTGACCACGCTGGACAAGGCTTCTAGGAGTGGCAAAACTGTTACACACCTGTACTACAGCAAACACATATTGTAACGCTACATCTCTGAGCACCTCAGCCTCTCCTCACACCTGTGGGAGACCATGTCACATGCACACAACCATGCCTGTGAGAGCCAAGTTGCAAAAAAGGGACGGGCGTGGGCCAGGACTGACATGGCTTGTCTTTTCAATCACTATTTCCAGGAAGCAGAGCATACCAGAATCAGCCCAATATCCACTCTAAAATTTCCTACTGCTTTTGTGCTGCTGCACAGAACAGCTGGAGGGAAGCCTGACACAGCCCTTTCAGAGAGAGCTACAGCCTCCACAGGGCTCTTCAAGGGCGAGCAAGGTTAGTGGACTGCTGGGTTTCTTCTGCCGCCCACGCTTCCTTGTCAAGCAAACTGACCGTATCCTCCAGTCGGCCAGCTGATACTGCTTGTTAGAGTCCACACTGCAGTAGAGTTTCAGCAGATGATCCAGCGAGTGCCTGCCCAGGTTAAGAAGGCGCGCTGCCTGATGGGTATCAAACATGTTCACTACGTACAACCCAAAGTCTTTCTGCAGCCACTCTATGTCGGAATCCGCACCGTGGAAGACCTGGAAACAAAACCAATGCCATGCAGCACACTAGTACACCTGTGTCACGCCACTCGTCTCTGAAGTAACTCTGGCTTTAGGTTATCAGAACCATGCGACTGGAGGCCAGGATGAAGATTAAGATGTGCGTAGTGTTAAGTGCTTCTTTTACACTGGGCCACAGTCCTAGTCTATACTCCTGACTATACAATGTTAAGAGCTGAAACTGTCAGCCAATGAAATGGGGAAGCGGCCATATTAGCTCCTTAAGGCTGAGCAATCCTGACGGCTCAGGTTCCTCACAGCAGTCATTAGCACGGGTTACCATAGTCCAGATGGTAACCTACTACCTCCTAGCTGTTCCATGGGGTTTAGAGACACAAGGTTTAGCACGTGCAAGGTAGGAGATGGCATGATTTCTTCAACTCTATCTGATCTGGTTTGAAAGTATGAAATGGTACGCTGAAAAGCACTGCAGTCCTGCTTCACATGCCGGAGAGAGAAAGTGCTGGCTGACCTTAACGATGGCTGGGTCTGTGAGGCTCTCGTTGAGAATGTACATGTCGCTGCGCAGCTCCAGGGTGTCAACGATAAAGTCTTCTGTTCGGGTGGAAATCTGCATCAGGCAGGTCAGTCCTAGGAAGCTCCTGTAAGAGTGGTGCTAAAATACACAGAAAGAGCAGAGAACAGGGGGAAAACCAGTTTACTAGGCTTTCCTCATCCATTTTTATTTTTTTTCCAGTACTGGGGATTGAACTCAGGGGCGTTCTACCTCTGAGCTATGCCCCCAGCCCTATTTTTTATTCTTTATTTTGAAACTGAGTCTCACTAAGTTGCAGAGTGCCTCACTAGGTAGCTGAGGCTGGCCGCGAACCCAGATCCCCCAGTCTCAGCCTCCCGAATGCTGGGATTACAAGAGTGCGCCACCACGCCCGGCTCATTTTTATTTTATTTTTTTTGGTGCTAGGGACTGAACCCAGGATCTTACATAGGCTAATACGCACATACTCTACCACTGGAGCACACCCCTGAGCCTTCCTTTACGAATTTTGAAAAGCTAGCTACAAGCTAGGTGTGGTGGCACACGCTTGTAATTCCAGTACTTGGGAGGCTGAGACAGGATTGCAGGTTTGAGGACAGCCTCAGCAAGTAATGAGACTCTCATCAACTGAGCAAGACTCTGTTTCCAAATAAGAAATAAAATCAGGCTGGGGGTATAACTGGAAGGTAGAATGATCCTGGGTTCAATCCCTAGTACCAAACACACATACACAACAAGTGAGCTACAGAGCATAATTTCATGGTTGTTAGCGAACACAGATTAAAAGTAGTGCTATTTTTTTTTTTTTTTCGGTACTGGGGATTGAACCCAGGGGCATTCTACTTCCGAGCTACACTCCCAGCCCTATTTTTTATTCTTTATTTTGAAACAGGGTCTCACTAAGTTGCGGAGTGCCTCACTATGTAGCTGAGGCTGGCCTCGAACCCGGATCCTCCAGTCTCAGCCTCCCAAATGCTGGGATTACAAGCGTGCGCCACCACGCCCGGCTAAGTAGTGCTAATTTTATAATTCTCAAATAGGTGAACTCATAAATGCAAAAATTTTACTCAAGGTCAATTACAAAATACCTCCAAGTCAACAGCAAATTCTTGACACTTCAAGAGTTTTTCATTGAGTTCCACAAGTTGGTCCAGAGAAGATACAAAATGGCAAGGTGTTTCTTGTACAGGTCTGTATAACTGGATTAAGAAAGTACAGGGAAAAACATAAGAGTATTAAGAACCATTCCCACTGAATTACAAAATGAATTATGAGTCCAAGAAATGACCCAAGTCACAACCCCCTGCTTTAAAGACATTCAAAGAAAGTCAAAATTACTACATCAATCTAAAGGCCACTGATTTGCTTTTTTCCCAGGCTTCTCAGACACCACCGATGAGCCACGGCTGGCACTAACCTGGGGCTGGGGCTTCTGAAGCACTGAATCTGGTGGAGTGAAATGATCTAGTTCATACTGGTAAGGGTGTGCAAACCTGAGGAAGTAAAACACAAAGAAATCCTTTTGACTAACTCCATGGTTCAAAGGAAAAGCAACCGCTCTGATCCAACTTTTACAAGTTGTAAAGGCAGATGAGAAAAGACCATTATGAAAACATTTTCCTTTTCTAAAGCATCATTATTGCAATGTTTATTAAAGCATATAAATAAACCAGGTGATAGTTGATTACCTTTATAGTATGATCATTAAAAGTCTATGTCTAGCCGGGCATGGTGGCGCATGCTTGTAATCCCAGCATTCGGGAGGCTGAAACCGGAGGATCCGGGTTCGAGGCCAGCCTCAGCTACCTAGTGAGGCCCTCTGCAACTTAGTGAGACTTGGTTTCAAAATAAAGAATTAAAAAAAATAGGGCTGGGGGTGTAGCTCTGAGGTAGAATGCCCCTGAGTTCAATCCTCAGTACCGCAAAAAAAAAAAAAA
This sequence comes from Graphiurus murinus, assembly GCA_004027655.1. Classification (NCBI taxonomy): domain Eukaryota; kingdom Metazoa; phylum Chordata; class Mammalia; order Rodentia; family Gliridae; genus Graphiurus; species Graphiurus murinus. The sequence goes on along the minus strand of PVLC010044369.1, from coordinate 5,159 downwards.
AAAAAAAAAAAAAAATCTATGTCTTTAGAGAACTGGAGACCCAAGCAGCTTTATAAACATTTGAGTATTTGCAAAGTGCTGTATGGTTGGTGTTATGGATGATATAAAAATGATAAATAGAGCCGGGCGTGGTGGCGCACGCTTGTAATCCCAGCATTCGGGAGGCTGAGACCGGAGGATCCGGGTTCGCGGCCAGCCTCAGCTACCTAGTGAGGCACTCCGCAACTTAGTGAGACCCTGTTTCAAAATAAAGAATAAAAAATAGGGCTGGGGGTATAGCTCAGAGGTAGAATGCCTCTGAGTTCAATCCCCAGTACCGCAAAAAAAAAAATAAATAAATAAAATAAATAAAAATGATAAATGTATAACTCCTTGTGGTTTAGAATAACAAATTTGTGAGGTTAGAGAGAATGGCACAAATATTTCAGCTGGCTGTGAACTAAATGTTAATTTTTTTTTTTTCTGGTCCAGCCAGTAGTAGTGGTGCACGCCTATAATCGCAGTACATGGGAGGCTTAGACAGGAGAATGGCAGGTTCAAGGTCAGCCTCAGCAAGTAGTGACTCTCATCAACTTAGTGAGACCCTATTTTAAAAAAATAAAATAGGAAGCCGGGCGTGGTGGCGCACGCTTGTAATCCCAGCATTCGGGAGGCTGAGATCGGAGGATCCGGGTTCGCGGCCAGCCTCAGCTACCTAGTGAGGCACTCCGCAATTTAGTGAGACTCGGTTTCAAAATAAAGAATAAAAAATAGGGCTGGGGGTGTAGCTCGGAGGTAGAATGCCCCTGAGTTCCATCCCCAGTACCACAAAAAAAATAAAAGTAAAAAAATAAAATAAAATAAAATAGGGCTAGGGTTGTAGCTTAGAGATAGAATGCCCCTGGGTTCAATCCCCGGGACCGACCACACACACACACGCGCGTGCGCGCGCGCTCTGTTGCTCTATTATATATCTGCATAAAACCCCGCAGCCTGTGGTGAGTTCTGGAGGGCAGGGCCACCTTTCATTCCCTTTCCCAGCACTTGGCTCATGGCCTCAGAGTGCAGAGGTGAGGCTGAAGGAATGCATGGTCAAATAGGCTCTGGCTATATGTTGGGGGAAAAAAAAAGGCCAATACTAACAAAGCTTTTTATTATTTTCCCCTTAGAGCAAAATCCACTAGTCTACTTTTATTTGCTTATTTTTTGTGGTACTGGGGACTGACCCCAGGGACAGTCTACCTTTGAGCTACACTTCCACCCCTATTTTAATTTTTATTTCAAAACGAGGTCTCACTAAATTGCAGAGGGCCCAAGTTGCTAAGGCTGGCTGTGAACCTGTGATCCTCCTGTCTCAGCCTCCCAAGTACTGGGATTACAGGTATGCATCAAAATGCCTGGCCTTTTTTTTTTTTTGATGCTGGGAATTAAATCCAGGGCCTCAAATATGCTAAACACATACTCTACCACTGAACTACACTCTCAATTTTCAGCAATGTTTTCCCAAGATGCTTATACTGACAGTGAAAAATACCTTTCCAGGCCAGGCATGATGGTACATGCTTGTAATCCCAGTACTTGGGAGGCTAAGACAGGAGGATCCGGGTTCATGGCCAGCCTCAGCTACTTAGTGAGGCATTCTGTAACTTATTGAGACCCTGTTTCAAAATAAAGAATAAAACATAGGACTGGGGGTGTAGCTCGGAGGCAGAATGCCTCTGAGTTCAATCCCCAGTACTGCAAAAATAAATAAATAAAATAAAATAAATAAAAAATAAAAAGGGCTGCGAGTGTAGTTTAGAAGTAGAATGCCCTTGGGTTCAATTCCCAATACTTAAAAAAAAAAAAAAAAAAAGAAGAAAGAAAAAGAAAGATTATAGCGCTTTGGGAAGTTGACATCTCTAATTCTGTTTGTACATCTGTGAAATGGGGACAAGAGCAGCTGCCACCTCTCAGGGTCATGGGTCATGGGGAGGCCACATGGGACGATGCTGTGTGGGCCTCTGTAAACACACACAGGAGGTGTACGTGAGGGTGAGGTGAAAATCACCGATTCCCCAGACATTTTCAGGTCCAAATTCCACAAAAGCGAGGCTGAGTGAAAATGTGGCAAAAAGGTGAGTACAAGGCTCAGAAGCAGCTAAACACTTACATGTCCTGCTCGACCTGCTGGGTTCGCTGCTGGTGGATGAAATCTGCCAGGGCAGGGGGGACATCCAAGTCCTCAGGACGATCCTGCGGGCGTTCCCGCCTTTCCTTAGAGAGAGCTGGAGACCCAAACAATGAGGAAAAGAGCATCACACAAGAGATACACACCTTCATGTCCTTTCTCTCCTTCGAGGGTGTAACTGGCCCCCACTGAAGAAAGAAGCTGGCAGACAGACCTCCACTCCTCTGCTGGCTTTTGCATCAGACTGGAGGGAGGACTCAACAGAGGCCAACTCGGCACGACTTACCCTGAGGGAGGGGTTTCTGAGCATTGGGCTTGATGAAGATTTTAGGAAGGAATGGCGTGTTAGAATTGTCAATTTTCTCTCGAAACTTGAGCTGAGGTCGGATAATGTTTTTTGCATGAAGCAGCCGGAAAGTTTCAGATTTTGCCTTTTTGCCATATTCTCCTGCCTGTAATCAATGTATACAAGCACTTTATAACATACTCAATTGATGAAATTGAAAAGTAAATTCCAGCAGGGCTCTACTGTAGCACATACTTAGGCCCTCAGCAACTTAACATTTCAAAATAAAAATAAAAAAGGGCTGGGCGTGGTGGCTCACGCTTGTAATCCCACTACTTGGGAGGCTGAGACAGGAGGATTGCAGGTTCAAAGCCAGCCATGGCAATGTAGTGAGGGTTTCAAAAGTCTAATGAGACTCTGTTTCCAAATAAGTAAAATTGGGCTGGGGTGTAGCTTGGAAGGAATGCCTCGAGGATCCCCAGTACAATAAATAAATAAATAAATAAATAAATAAATAAATAAATAAATAAATAAATAAGGGTTTGGAGGTTGAATGCCTCTGTGTTCAATCCTCAGTACCAAAGTAAATAAATAAATAATAAAAAAAAAGGAGCTATAGTTAGAAGGAGAAGGAAAGCTGGGTGTGGTGGGGCACACTTGTAATCCCAGTACTTGGGAGGCTGAGACAGGAGGATCGCAGGTTCACAGCCAGCCTCAGCTATTTAGTGAGACCCTGTTTTAAAATAAAGAATAAAAAAATAGGGCTGGGGGTGTAGCTCAGAGGGAGAAAGCTCCTGGATTCCATTTCCAGTACTGAAAATTAAAAAAAGAAAAAAAAAAAAGAGAAAGAAAAAGGAGGAGCCCTCACCTTCCGGTTCCAGCTGGACACTATGGTCTTGGGGACCTGCAATCCTGCAGGGAGGACAGGTTGTTGATGCTTATTCACACCTGAAGCTTCATCCAGTAGAATACCCTAGGAATACGCATTATTAAGTTAGTGTCTTCCTTTGAGATGAGCACAGTTAATAACCTGACATTACAGAGCAATATATCTACAGGATTATGTCTAAGAGAATTTACACATGCAGCAGTGGGCCATGCACATAGCAGAATATCACGCTGCACACCGCAGGTGGGCCAGTCATGACCTGCCAGTCTGAGAGTGCACGGCTGCCCAGCAGAGGAGGGGAGACAGACAGACAGACAGACACACACACACACAAGCGCGCGCATACAGCATGGACCCTGCATGAGGGGTGATTAGGGAATCACATCAAGCATTAAAGCATATGTGCTCAAAGACCGGTAGGGCAGTAATCATCCGCTCCCACCTGTAGCTCTCCATAGAAAAACCAAAGATAACTTAGCATTGTGATGTGGCCATCAAAATAAAGATAGAAGACTGTGTACACTACATCTCATATAGAAGTATACGGCTCAGCAGTAGAGTGCTTGCCTAGCAGGCATGCAGGCCTGGTTTTGATTTCCAGTAAAAGAAAAAGAGCAACAAAGAAAAGTGTAGTATTTAGAACGAGAATGAAGGTAGTCCTAACTATTTTGTACAGTCAAAGCATTACCAGTTTGAACACTACTAATAGAGGTGCACCCAAGTGATAGCTACGACAGAGCTTGAAGTCATAAAACAGGAGAAATCATGGAAAGATGTGTGGGCATTTAGATTAGGGACAGGATGACTTCATGGGGTAGGAGAGCACGATTTCTGGGACTGTTACTGGTTGAAGGTTAGATTTATTTTGGATGATGTCTGTGTTTTTGTAAATAATGTTCTGTTGTGGGATTGAAATAAACGAATAGAGCTGGGTGTGGTGGTGCATGCTTGTAATCCCAGTACTTGGGAGGCTGAGACTGGAGGATCCGGGTTCGCGGCCAGCCTCAACTACTTAGTGAGGCCCTCTGCAACTTAGTGAGACCCTGTTTCAAAATAAAGAACAAAAAATAGGACTGGGGGTGTAGCTTGGAGGTAGAATGCTCCTGGGTTCAATTCCTAGTACTGCAAAAAAAAAAAAAAAAGGTAAAAAACTGGGGCTAGGGATGTATCTGGGTTACAGTACCACACACAAAAGCTGATATTAAACTAGATAGACTAATACATGTCGCCTTCTAATCCAGCAGGTCAGACTGTCTGGCAGATTGTGAATAACAATAAAAATGAACTAAATACTAAATTTTGGCTGCACTGGTGCAGAGCCTTCCTATCTTGCAATACAAATAGGATTTGGAAATCAGGAAACTAAATATGTAATCAGACACTTAAAAACAGGCTTCCACAGGGAGTGATTTTTTTTGGGGGGGGGCAGTGATATTTTGAAGACAACTGTGGTTACTTTTAAGAATAAAGATGGTAACTATGAGGAAGGGAATGCCATCATTGCCTTTTCATTTTCTAAGGTGCTTAGGTTTCTCTCTCTATATATTTTTTGTGGTACTGGGGATTGAACCCAGGGCATTCTACCTCCAAGCTACACTCTCAGTCCTATTTTTTGTTCTTTATTTTGTTTTTTTTGTTTTTTTTTTGCGGTACTGGGAATTGAACTCAGGGGCATTCTACCTCCGAGCTATACCCCCAGCCCTATTTTTATTCTTTATTTTGAAACAGGGTCTCACTAAGTTGCGAGTGCCTCACTAGGTAGCTGAGGCTGGCCGCGAACCCGGATCCTCCGGTCTCAGCCTCCCGAATGCTGGGATTACAAGCGTGCGCCACCA
>PVLC010044368.1:0-12186 GCA_004027655.1 Graphiurus murinus | reverse complement strand
TCTAAATAATGAGCCAAAAAGGAAGTCTCAAGGGAAGTGAAAAAATAGTTTGAGTGGAATTAAAATAAAAATGTATCAAAATTTGTAGGATGTAGGAAAAAGAGCACTTAGAGGTAATTTTATAACATTAAATGCTTTTATTAGAAAAGAAGGAAGATATCTACTAAGCTCCTGCCATAAACTAGAGAAAGAAGACAAACGCAAAATAAGCAGAAGCAAGGAAATTATAAATAACAGCAGAAATCAGTGATATTGAAAATAGAAAAACAATACAGAAAATCAATGAAATCAGTTGGTCCTTTGAAAACATCAACACAACTGATACAGTTTTAACCTGACTGACACATCAAAATGAAAGAAGTCACAAATAACCAGTAACAGAAATGAAGGAGATAGTCTTGCTAACCCCACACATTAAAGTTAAGAGAAATAATCCTTTAAAAGATACAAAATACAGAACTTACCTAAGAAGAAATAGATAATCTGATTAGTCCTGTCTCTATTAAAGATTTTTTTTTGTAAGTTAAAACCTTCCAAAAGAGAAACTGGTAGGCCTATATGGTTTCACTGGCAAATCCAATCAAACATTTAAGGAAAAATAATAGCAATTCCACATAATCTCTTCTAGAAAAATAGAAGAGGCGATAATACTTCATAATTCTTTATGAGCTAGCATGACTATTTTTTCTTTTAACACATTAAAGATGTCACAACATCATATATAATTTCTTTTTTCCTCTGGCTGTCTTTTCTTTTTCTTTTTCTTTTTTGGTGGTGTTGGGGATTGAACCCAGCCTCACACATGCTAGACAAATGTTCTACCACTGAGCTGTAACACCAACCCAAGATTTTCTCTTTGTCTTGTTTTCAGTAGTTTAAACATAGTATAGCTAAGTATGTTCTTTTTGGCATTTTTTCCTATTTCATATTCTCTGAGATTCCTAGATCTGTAGATAGCCATCTGTCATTAATCTGAGGGAAATCCTCAGCCATTATTTCTTTCAATATTTCTCCTTCCCCACCATCTCCTTTCTCTCTTTTCCTTCAGGAATTCCAATCACCCATATGTTAGAGTATTATCCCACAACATTTGGGTGGTGTGGGGTTTTGTTTCTGCTTTTAACTTCTTTTCTGCATTTCAGTTAGGGTAATTTCTACTGACGTATCTTCAAGTTCAGTGATTCTTTCCTTGGCCATGTCAAGTCTGAGGAACCTGTCCAAAGCATTCCTGATCTCTGCACACATGGTTTTCACATCTAGCATTTCTATTTGCTCTTTTCTTATGGTTTCCATCTCTGCTAAAATAATGACTTGTATGATGGCGCGTGTTCACACTTCCCATTAGAACCTTTAACCTATTAGTCACAGTGACTTAAAATTCCATCTGATAATCCTGATACCCGTGTCGTACCTAAGTCTGATTCTTACGACCAAATGTTTATTGGAAGTTCAGTTGTTTTTTGCCTTTTCATTTATCTTGTAATTTTTCCTAAAACCTGAACATCTTATATAGCATAGAAGAGACTAAGATAAAGAGTTTTTAGGCATAAAAGTGAGTATACTTTTCCTTCTACTAAGCCCCTAATGCTTCATCTAGATTACTGCATCCCAAGGTAGAAAAAGAAATATTTTTCTTTTTCAACCTTTCAAAGGTTTTGAAAAAATTTTTTTAAACCAACCTGCTTATACTATTAAAACATTCTTCCCTCTACTTCTTTCTATAAGAGATTCCCAAACACAGTCTCTGATTAAGCAAGAGATAATTAGTATATCCCTAACAAAATATATCTATCCTGGCCCACAGCAAAGAGACGTGACACTCTGGAAGGACCATGTGGCCAGTACTAACAGGAAGGGGCAGGGAAGGATAATATTGTTGAGACTCTGCAACTCCTGTTCTCTGCATCTCCGGTGTGGTAACTGACTCTTCTCCACCCCTCCCTAGTCTATACTCTCTGCCCTGAAGCTCCGTGTGCTCCCAGGCATGGCATCCTGGTGCACTTAAACAGCTGGATTGGTTTCCAACCTGTGTTAGCCAATGCCAGGAGAACATATCCAACACGTGGCCCAGCTATCCTGGCCACTACAGCTGACAGCTAGACAGGTGAATGGTCCCCCCAATCAGAACTGCCCAGCTAAGTCCAGACTAAACTGCTGACCCACAGATTCACAAACTAAATGCATGCTCTTTGTCTGAAACCCTTGAGCTTCAGGGTGGAAACAGCAACCTGGAAGGCGCTCCTGCGGGCCCTGGGGCTTCTGCAGGCCTGGGAGGTGGGGTGCACTCTACTTCGCCACATCTGCAACTCCAAAGACTCAGTTTGTACTACTCGTGAACATGCCAGAAGCCAGCCCTGTGCAACCCACCATTGCAGTGAGTTGCTTGATTTAAGTAAAGTATGAAAATCAGATCCAGGAGGCTCCTATTTTGAATACTAATTTCTAATTATTCCTAAGGGAGCCTTTGAAAAGCACTTCATGTCTCCATTTTGCTGCTGCAGCCTCTGACAGGAAGCCCACTCTGTGCCCTTTGATTTAGAGCAGTAGCTTCTAAGAGCCTTGGGCGGGGCTGGTTCAACAGACTCTCTGAGGGGAGAAACACATTCCCCAGACTCTACCCTGAAAGTCTCCATCAGTTATGTTGGGGTGGAGCCCAGAAACCTGTATTTTTAAACAGCTCCCCAAGGCTACAGCATATTATTACCCAAGGAGTATCAGGTGATCGTTGAAATAGATCACTTCCCAGTTTATTGTTTCCTGGATGCATTTTTTTTGAAAGAGTCAATTTCCTTTCATCAGAATATACTTGTATATAGGTTATATATGAGATACATCAAAGTGAGGTGATAGCTAATATAATTTACAACTTAGACACCTGCCTATTTCCAACACTTGTTAAAGGAAGCTAATAACAATCTAATACAACTTAAAATTATCAGAATAGAAAGAGAAAATTTTAGATAACAAAGAAGAAAATAATCTCAAAAGCCCCAGACTAATACACTTACTTGAATGAGTAGCTGTGAGTTTCCTAGCAGCAAATGCAAAAGAGAAATAAAATAATTACATAAATCCTTACTATCTGATAAAAATACATCAAAATATCATTGGAGATTTTTTTTTCTACAGCTGAATTCTAAAAGAAACTGAATTATATAGGTCCTTTACACAAATAATTTTGAACATAATGGAAAATAAGATAATTTTTAGGGAGAGCGGAACTTTTTCTGGAGCTAAATTGTAAAAGAAACCTAATTATGGAAGCCCTATTGCATGACTATGAGAAAAGAGTTGTAACCAACAGGGGCTGGGCAGAAAATAAGGACTGTTTTTCACATATCCACTAAAACAGAAATCCAGGGGCTGGTGATATATTCAGTGGTAGAGCACTTGCTTAGCACACACAAAGCCCTGGGCTCAGTCCCCAGCACTGCAAACAAACAACAACAACCCCACCCTGGAAACTGGGGAGGCACTTCTATAGTGGGCAACGGTCCAGGGACAAGGCTTCCTATGGTCTCCCTATCCTCAGGGTGAACGCTGAAGGCACCTAGGAACTACGATATAGAGGGGAGATGGGGCTGGAGCTGGGGGTCCTCTCAGAGGAGGCAAGAGGCTATGTTGCGATATTGTGGGTCACCTGGGGAGCCATGTGGTAGAGGAACCAGCACCTGGGGCCTCTCTGCATAAATCAACCACGGCAGAGGGGCTCAGGAGGTAGGTGTGGAGGCAGAGTCCCAAGACACTAAAAAACTCCCATCCAGAGACACTAACAGTGTGGTGGCCACTCTGGGGCTGCATTACTGGAGGACTAGTATACAGAAGCAGGAAGCTGAGGCTCTAGCTATCCTGGCACCTTCCTTCAGCTCCTCCCCTATCCATCCCCTCCCCTCCCAAGTGCTACAGAAGCTGTTCTCACACCCCCAACAGTCTCACCAACACCCTGCCCCACTGGCCCCTTCGCCTGGCTCCTCACTGCTCTTCAGATATGCACTTGGATGCCCTCTCTAGTCCCCATGGCATCCTCCCTTCTCCATGGCAGCCCTACACCCTGAGTTTGACTGCTTGTGTCCTTAGTGACATTGTGAGAGTGGTCACAGCTGGGTCTTCCTTGCTAGAAGGGCCAGACACAGAGGACCCTCCCAAGATGGGACACAGGATGAGAAAGGTGGAGGTCAGGTGCTGCTAGGAGCTGGCTAAGCTTACCAACGCCAGGCCCCATTCTCAAGGCTGAAAAGTGGGGCTGGGATTCAGTGAGCCTGGCTCTTAATGTTTCTGCCCTCCTCAGTGGACAACCTGTGCAGCGTGGGCTATGTGGCCAGGCCAGGGCTGCAGGAACCAGGCGGCCTTCTGCAGCCTGGAGCTCTTCAGTGCCCCTTCCCCCAGAGATGAGGAGGGGGACATCCATGCAAGGGAAAGAGACGGTGCTCTGCAGAAAGCCCAGGCCCAGTGGTCCAGAAAGTGCTGGGCTGATGTCCTTCCCGTCCCAACAGCAACATGGCCCAGGCTCCTGGCCCACAGCCATGGAAGGACAGGTCTGCAAGTATCATACTCAACACAGAACAAATACCTTGCTGCCGGGAACACTGCCGCCTGCTGGGGATGCTGGACACTCAGACGGATTGGACCCCGGCGCTGGACCCACAGGACTGGACCGCTGGCTGGGCTTCTGCTCAGATAATCCGGCTGCTTTTTTCCTCTGGGCAGCGATCTGGGACAAGACACTGTCTATGCTGCCACCTGAGGAGACAGAAAGAAGAATGACCACTAGGGCCCAAGTGCTTACTGATCCCCTCCCCCCCAGTGGGTGTGAGATGAGTGTGCTGCAAACACCACTCATGTCTGCAGACACCACTCACAAGAGAGCCCTTGGCAGAGCTGGAAGCAGCCCTGGGACCAGGCACTGTGCTGCCCAGGCCTAGTGGGGAAAGAGACAGAGCGGGCTAGATCCAGCCTGGCCTTACTTCTCCCTATGTCTATAAATCCCTAGCTCCACAATCCTCAGAGTCGTCTGCTTCCTTCACTGAATCCTTTCCCTCTTCCTGTTTCCCCAAATCCGCCCATAACTTTGAGTTATGATGACAGGAAGGGAGGAAGTGGTAATACCCATGGCTTAGGTATCCCCAGGAGGACACCAGGGTTACTACTCATAAAACACTTGTCACATGCCAGGCATTGCTGTGGACGCTTCATGAATACAAACAGAACTCTGTTCTGGAGGGCGGAACACATCAGAGCCTCAAGAACAGGCAAAACTACTGACCCTGCCATCCTGATCTAGGGGACCTGTGCTCAGGAAATCACTGGACAGGCAGGCAGAGCTGGAGGCATGAAGTGTTGCTCAGGATGGCTTTATCTACAATGGCAAAACCCAGGAACAGCCTCAGAGCTCGACACATGGGAGCCGACCACACAGACTGCCATACTTTCCATGAAGAGAATGCTGCCTTCTTATTAAAAAGCTGCTGGTGCTGGGTGTGATGGTGTACACCTGTAATCCAAGTACTTGGGAGGCTAAGACAGGAGGATCACAGTTTTGAGGACAGCCTTAGTAACATAGTAAGACTCTCAGAGACCTAGCAGGACCCTCTTTCAACAACAACAACAGCCAGATGTGGTGGTGCACACCTGTAATCCTAGAACTTGGGAAGCTGAGACAGGAGGATCACAGGTTCAAGACCAGCCTCAGCAATGTAGCAAGAATCTCAGAAATCTAGAGAAACCCTGTTTCAAAATAAAAAAAAAATTTTAAAGGCCTGGGTGTGTAGCTTGGAGACAGAATGTTCCTGGGTTGGATCCCCAGTACCCCCCACACGCACACTAAACAAACAAATGAATACATAGGGCTGGGGGTGTAGCTCTGAGGTAGAATGCCCCTGGGTTCAATCTCAGTACCACACACAAAGCTGCTGGAGACATGTGTGTACCAATACAGGAAGGTGCTCAAAATCCCAAAATGTAGAGGGGAAAAAAAACTTTTAAAAGCAGGTGGCAGAGCAGTTCACAGCTCAGGATGGCGTGCGGTTGCGAGAGCGGGCTCGAGTCCTGAAGAGCTGTGTATTGTCGGGTGAGTTATCTGACTGTCCCGAGGCCCGGCTCCCTGGCGTGTAAGATGGAGATGCTGACCGGCCTCACAGAGGGTCAGGGACTGAAGGAGCTTGTCCATGTTAATGGCTTGGCACTGGGCCTGGCACAGTGCTCCATAAATTATTATTCTCCTTTTATAAATATTCATAAAATGCATGAAAATACTTGGCAAAGATAGACACCAAAATGCTAATGCCGATCTCCAGTGGGTGAGACGACACCATTTTTGGTCTTTTGGCTCATCTGGTCTTAAAGCTTTTTCTACCAGGAGTGCAAGCCTTGAGCAGCAGCATGAAGCAAGGCTGTCCTTCTCACGAGGCTCGCCTTGGTCAACCCTGAGTACTCTTGGCAAGGACCAGGAAGGACAGTGCGGTCCCAAAAGACCTGCAGGCCACTCTGGTTTGAGATGTAATTGTCTCCAACTTGCTGTGTAACTGTGGGGGAATCTTCTGTCTACTCTGAGCCTCAGTTTCCTCTTCTGTCCAATGAAGGGGCACAAAGGAAGCTCTATTATAATTTGGATCTGGAATGTCCCCCAAGGCTTATGTGTTAAAGGCTTGGTCCCCAGGGCAGCAGTGCTCAGAGGTGCAGCTCTGGGGAAGTGCTGGACCCTGAGGGCCTGGCCTCATCAGCGGACTACTCCACTGATAGATGGATCATTTGAATGGACCACAGGAGGGGGTCCTAGCTGAAGGAAGGCCACTGAGGGCATGCCCTGGAAGGGTGCTTCTGGTGTCCAGCCCTTTCCTCTCTCTCTCTGCTCCAGGAGCTGAGGGGTTTTCCTCTGCCATGCCCTTCTGCCTTGCCTCAGGCCCAGAGGAAGGGACCCAGATGACCACGGACTGAAACCTCTGAAAACTGAGCCAAAACAAACTCGCCTTCCTCTGAGTTGTTTGCCTCAGGTATTGTCACAGTGATGAGAAGCTAACACACGCTCATGGCTTCACGTTCAAGGATTTTAAACACCATGAAAACACCTTGCATTTCTCTTAATTTCTTGCAAAATTTTACCACAGAAAAAGCAGTATGGACTCTATTTCCTCTTCCTCCACCCACTCTCACCCCAAGAAAATGCATAAAAGAAACTCTGAATTGTTAATTCACTGAAAATCCCTTGGCCCCACCGAGGAGTCTCGCGCATGCGCGCGCAGCCACTTCCGGGACTGCCTACAGACCCGCGGGCCAGTTCACCCCTCAGCGCGGGATGGCCCCCGCCCAGACGCCCTGCGCCACCCACCTGAGCGGTTATGCAGCTCGCCGCCATGCCTGCTCACGCCCCCTACCCCGCTGGAGCCGCCGGAGGAGTGGGGCGAGTGGTTGAAGTTTCCAGAATTGGCAGGAGAGGCCGGGCTTCTGGAGAGACTGGGGAACTTAACGGGCCTGCCGGGGGTCTGCAAGAACAAAGCGGGCCTGTGGTTAGGGTTTGGTGTTCCTTTGTGCAGACGCACAGAATCAGTGCGCGCAGGTGTTGGCACCTACCAGGCACAGCTCCACGACCCCCGCTCAGCCTGCTGGGAGTCCGCTGAGAACCCAGTGGCAGGGCCCCCACGACCCCTTCGTTCTCACTCAACTCTCAGTGCCTTCCAAGAAAACCTGGCATATCATTCACTGAAATATCCAGGAAGGCCCTGTCACCTCCAGGACAAAACCCATACCCCTCACCACGGCCTGGCTTGCTCACCCTCTCCCCGTACCTGAACTGTCCCTATCAATCCCGCAGTTCCTGCCAGTCCCTTAGCCCAGAGCGTCTCTCCCCATCCTTCCAGCCCAGTTCCACATCACATCTTTACAAAACCTTCCAGACCCCTCAGTCCCCAGTGCCAACCCGACATATTCCTCTACAGTTGGTCCTGTCCCCCCAGCCCCACCCCTACTCCACTCCACTGCCACACAGTCCTCCTTGGCTTCTTGGCCAATCTGTGGCCCCAGGGCCTTTGCCCAGCAGGCTCTGCACTAGCAGCCCCCCCCCCCATCTTCCTGGCGGCTCCTCCTCCCTTAAGTCTCAGGGCGTTCCCACCACCTGGGCTCCCTGCCATGGCTCTCTTCTCTCCCAGCACCTCTCATAACTTGCAAGTGCAAATTCTCTGTGGTCACCTGTGTGTCCTGCCAGCTCCCCGGGACCTTTGTTCTGCACCGTACTCCCAGTACCCAGCGTTGGCCTGAGCACACTGATGACTGAGGCTACAGTGAGCTGAATGGCAGCTTCCAAAAAGACGTCTGTGCCCAATCCCTGGAACCTGCCAATGTTAACCTTATCAGGTGGGAGTGACAATTACCTTACATATGCTTATCTAAGGTGTGAGGATTTGAGGAGGGAGCTTATGCCAACTTCCCTGGGTGGCCCTACAGTGACTACATGTCTCCTTGTAAGACAGAGGACAGAGGGGATTTGGATAAAAAGGAGGCTATGTAACCTCAGAGGTAGAGGCCAGAGGGAAGCGGCCATGAGACCATCCCCAGCAGGGAACACGGCCCTGCCCACGCCTTGCTTTCAGGCTTTTGGCCTCCAGAATGGTGAGAGAGCAAATTTCTGCTGTTTCACGCTGCCCAGCTTAGGGTGATGGCTCTGCTGTCCACACTAAAGTGGGTACTGCTGGCGGGGGGAGGGGGGGCTGTGCAGAAGAGAGCGCCCAGAGCGGCCTCTGGCTCTCTCCCTCCACTGATGCTGCTGCCCACTTCTCCACAGCTGAAGAATCCCGTCCCAGACATCACTTCTTTCTGGAGGCCTCCCCTGTCCCCACCTCACCCCTCACACACTCCCTGCCTCTGTGCTGGGTCTGCCTTTGCCACCCAGCCTGGGGCTTCCTCAGAGGAGGGTCAGGCTGGCTTGCTCCAGGAGGTGGGATCTGGTGAACACCTGCTGAGCAAATAAACAAAGCAGATGATGTCCATGTTCAGTCCCCCTCAGGTCAGTTATATTCCCAAGAAAACCAATCCAGGCCCAGGCTCATGGTCTCTCACCAGCAACTTAATATTACAACAGCCCAGTAGGCAGCAGAGAGTGCGGGGGTCACCCCATCTTACAGAGATGGAGGCTGAGTTTCTCTACCCACCCACCTAGCAGCACAGCCAGACCTAAATCTGTCTTCAGTGTGCCTGCTCACTGCATCTGCAGTATAGACACAGTCTACACCTGCAGACAACCTCGTGCACTGAAGGGACTACCCTGGACTCTACACACACAGACCAAGGGCCACGGAGCTGAGGCCACCATGGCCGTAAGGACAGATGTCTCGGTTCAGCAGCCTGGAGTTGCATCCTAGTGTTCACACTCGCTCAGTCGGGGGCCTGAGCAACACTGCAGCATGGGGAGGGACTAGAAGCTGAGAACCTGATTCCCAGCCCCAAGAACCTCTGGCTGGTGATCCTCAGCAAGTCACTGTCCCTCCCTGGGTCTGTTTCCTCATCTACTAACAGACAGGTTAGATTAGATCAGGGCCTCAACCATTGGAGCCTGGAGCTCCAAGGTTCCAGAGAGGTGACAGATGATCCCCCACGGCAACATTTTAATCTCTTCTCCATATTGAGTTCCTTTGTAAGATTTAATTATACAAAGGATCTCACTCACTTAAACAGAAACGCTCTGTCCCCAGAATGCGTGGCTGCTTGGCTCCCCGCCCCCAGTGACTCATCAGGTGAACACCTGCACTGGTGACTTACGGTGTCTGTGCCCCCGCTGCCCACCAGGTGGCCCCTGCTGGCTCTCTGGGGCAGCACTGTCTTCATGCGGTCCGTCTTCCCATTGTGACAGGTCCGGGACCGATCAGAGCTCCACAGCTCAAAGCTGGAAGGGGGCAGGAAGGGGGGGATGACGGCCTTCAGCTTGTCGCTCGGAAGCCTGGTGAAGGGGGCTCCGTTCCGAAGCTGGAAAAGACAGGCTGCGGGTTAGATGAACCCTGGAAGGCTCCTGCTGAGGGGAGTCTCCAGGTTTCTGTCTCTCAAGACAAGGGTGGCACTGTCTACCCCTTCACCTAGCCAGGAGCCCAGTGGTGTCCTCAGATTCTCCTCCCATGCTTGTGTTGCAGCAAGATCAGGGTGAGAAGAGGGACAGGGCTGAGGAGATGGAGGAGATGGTAGGGGTATCTGGGCTGAGCCCAGAGGACAATGCTGTGATCCCGGGAGAGAGTGATCCAGACACCAGCACGAGGAGAGGCCTGGGCACCAGAGCAGGGGGTGAGGGAGCAGAGTAAAGGAGACCACTGGCATGAGCAGGGCCGAAACTGCAGGACAGCGAGGGGCTGGAACCCAGCCGAGCTCCCCTCCCACCCACCACACCCAGCCCGCCCTAGTCTCGCCTCCATTGCTGACATTTTCAACTGTAATTCAATTTTACATTTTGAAAATATGATGGAGGGGTCAGTACAAAATCCACATGGCAGCGACTGTTGGATTATCAAGGAAAAGCATTCACATGGTCCATGCTCAGTTTAATTAAGAAAAGACAGTGCGCTCGGTGCCAGATGGCGCTTCGTGGGGACAGGCATCCCACAGCCAGGCTGCCTCGGGAGCTGGGCAGCCGGCAGCGCTGCCGAGGGCTGCAAACGCCCACTCAGCGGCCAGCGGGGCCAGGGGCTGCCCACCACCCGCTGTGGGACAACAAGGCTGGCCTCTGAAACCATGAGCAGTGGCCGGGAGAGCACAGGATGGAGGGCAGGCCTCCTGGGCGTCGGGCTGGCCGCCATGCTTTTCTGAGCGTGTGAATGAGTGCCGTGCCCTCTGGACTCCAATCCATGCAGCACGCTGGGGCTGGGTGCAACACCCCAGGCTGCAAACTTGGCACGGGTGGGCATCTGCTCTCCTTGGGCTGAGTCTAAGTTACTGTGACCTTTCTGGAAGCCAGTAGCATGCACACCTTTCTCCCACTTCTAGATCTCTACCCCACGAAATAGGAAGGCGGGGGAAACAGAGGTATGAGAACATTCAGCAGAGTGATTAAAAAAAAAAAAAAAAAAGCAGAAATTCAAAGTCCAGCAGGTCAGTCTTGGATAGAGGCATCTCATGATGGTGCGTCTTCTCACACGGCCGTGAAACATGATGTGTAAAGAGAGTTTAATGACTTGAAAAAGATAGCAGTGGTAAGCTGTTAATAAATCAGGTCCAATGCAGCACAGGGAAGATCCTACTGCCAGCCTCGCATGGTTCGTGGCGAAATTAAATGAGTGAATATGCAAAGTGCTGAGAATAGTGACTGGTATTTAGTAAGAGCTGCGGTATTTGCTATTATTATATATAACACGATATCATATTCATAGATGCTAAAAATGCTCAGGAGAAATACTCAAAAGATATATACCACAAAATGCCAACCACGACTCTATCTGGGTGTGCAATCGAGGGTGATTTTATTTTCCTCTTTGAATCTTTACTGCATCTTCCACAAGTCCTATAATGGCATTTCTGTCTTCATACCGAATGTAACTGTCGCTATTTAGTACCGTGATGGATTGTGAGGCAGCCCAGCTTCCACAGTGGTTAGAGCTCCGTGGCCAGCTGCTAGAGAACAGGGTGAGGGACACCGGCTGGGCTGTGGAGCCCTGATGCTGTGCATGCCCTGCCCTCTCCAGGAGAAGGGGTGACTTGGCTCCCTTGTCCTCGCCAATACTGCCCTCTGCTGGCCACAACTAGGGTCATGACGCTAAAGGGACTTGAGGCATGAGGCTCTGACTTCATAGAACAAGAAGCCCAGAGAGGTGAGATAATTAATCCAAGGTCACATGGCAAAGCTTATTCTGGGTCAAGGACAATGCTACGAACTCTCTGGGGATGATCTAACTTAAGAACTATAACCACGGTTGCCATGGTGGTGCACACCTGTAATCCCAGTATTTGGAAGGCTGAGGCAGGACAATCACAGGTTAAAAAATAGCCTCAGTAACATAGAGAGACTCTCAGCAATCTAAAAAGACCCTGTTTCAGAAAAAACCAGGCATAGTGGTGCAAGCCTGTAATCACAGTACTTGAGAGACTGAGACAAGAGGATAAGAGGTTCGTGGCCAGCCTCAGCAATTTAGTGAGGCCTTCTGCAATTTAGTGAGACTCTGTTTCAAAATAAAAGTATAAAATAGGGCTGGGAGTATAGCTCAAAGGTACACTGTCCCT
>PVLC010044367.1:0-12165 GCA_004027655.1 Graphiurus murinus | reverse complement strand
TTTTTTAAATAAATAGTTACTAAAGTTTGTACATAAAATATCTCCCCAAAGACTCTTGTGTTGAAGATGTTGTCCCCAGTGCAGCAGTATTGAGACGTGGGCTTTGAGGAAGTGATTGGCTCCTAAAGCTCTGACCTCACTCATCCATGGGTTAATCCAGGGATTGCTGAACAGACTGCTGAGAGGTGGAAGTGGTAGACAGGTGGGGCGTGGTTACCGGAGGAAGTAGATCACTGAGGCATGCCCTTGGGGATTGGAATCAACCTCTCTCTCTCTCTCTCTCTCTCTCTCTCTCTCTCTCTCTCTCTCCCCCCCCCCCCCCCTTTCTCTTTCTGCTTTTCCGCTGCCTTGAGCTAAGCAGCTTTCCCATACCTGCTTCCATGATGTTTCTGCCTTGGACCTAGTGGACCATGGACTGAAACATCTGAATTGATGAGGCAAAATAAATCTTTTTTTTTTCCTTCTAAGTTGTTATTCACAGATATTGTCGCCGTGACAAAAAGCTGACGAACACAATGCCCAAGACGAGAACAACTTTGCTAAGCTATTCAATCAGCTTTCATTCAAACATCTTAGAGAGGGTCTCTATTTTGTCTCCTACTTTACACCAAACTGTTGTCCATGTGCATCTCTGCTCGGCGCGCTTCCTGATGCCTTCTGCAACTGAGAATATTTTTATCATGCTGCATAGCTGAAGATAAAAATTGACCCAAATTCTGCATTTTAAATTATTTTCCTTTAGTTCTTACAAAATATCTCTTCATTATCTTCTTGCATTCAATATTTGCTGTTGAAAAATCTAATATCATAATATCATTCTGATTTTAGATTCTGCATTGCTGTGTATATGGGATGAATTTGGCTACCCACCTCATTTTTGTTGTTGTTGTTGGTCTCCTTTTCTTGTTAACACGTATCCAAATGTTTAAATCCTTAGTCTGTTTTTATTATGTCTCCTTTGTCAGTATCTATAATCCAGAATGTTGTTTGAAATGACTCAACTCCTCAACTGTCCACTTGTGTTGTCCTGTGAGCTCTCGTTCATTAGGGCTAGACCACAATGCTTGCTGCTTCCCATGAGAATCACCTGTGGAATATATTTAAATCCCAATGCCAGGTCCCACCCCATGGCAATCAAATAAGTGCATCCAGGAGAAGGAGCCAGGTGGCATTGCTTTTTAAGAAATGTCTAGGTGATTCCAATGTGCAGCAAAATTTGAGAAGCAATTCTCTAGGAATATTGGCTACTCTGTCAAGCAATGGGGTATTTTCCAGCATGCCAATCAGTGCAAGTGGGAGACTGATGATCCCTAAGCTGAATAGCCCCAGACACCGGGAAAATCACTATCCACCCCACAGGAAACACTCGGGTCAGGTCTTCGCCTTTTCGCTCATCATCCCATGCAAAGGAACACTAGGAGATACTCCTTAAATTATAATTCTGAAATCTAGGCTGTGGAGGAAACCAGTTCAGAATTTCCTATCCACACCCTAAGCCAATTAAAGCAGAAGTTGTTAGGGTGGGACCCCAACATTAGTATTTCTTAAAGTTACATAGATTATTCCACTGGGTAATAAGATTGTCACCATGCCAGGAATTTGTGGAATGAAGGGTGGCAACACAACTGCCTGAGATCAGATGGTCCCCACCTGTTGTTCTTAGCTCCTCAGAAGGAAGGAGCTGCTTTACTGACCACGATTTACTTCTGGGAATACTGGGACAAAAATTCTCAATGGGGTTTGAAGATGGTCCTGTTTGTCTCCAGATAAGGGATGCAGGGAGAGCAAAAACAGAATTTTTCTATTTTCCTTCTGTGTCAGCTTTCTGTTGTTTCTGAGAAAATTCGTGTAAAAGAAGAAAAGGTTTATTCAGACTCATGGTTGCAGAAGTGTTACCCATGTTCACTTGATCACATCACTGTGAGCCTTCGGCGAGGAAGATCCTCATGGTGGGGAGTGCACTGTGGAGTAAAGATGGAAAGCAAAAAAGAAGAAAGAGGAAGAGGCCAGGGACAAGATCTACCCTGGCAGGCTGGACCCTCAGTGACCTACCTCCTCTAATTTGACCCCAGCTTCCATAGAACCCACCACCACCCAACAGTGCATTCAATCATTAATGCATTGGTGGATTAATTTATTGGCCTCAGAGGCCTCATGAACTTATCAATTCCAGAACCAACACCTCTGAACATTGCTGCATTGGGGACCAACCCTTGGAACATAAGACCCTTTGGGGGACATTCCAGATCCAAACTTCAATGACCTCTAACTGCTGCCCTACTAAGCTGCAGCCTCCCCCAGATGAAACCACCATCACATACAAACACACGTACACATACACAAGTCCTGAGAAAGTGCCCAGAGGGAAGCAGTGAGGAAAGGCCCCAGGGTTTTCTCCAGAACTCTTCCTTTTCCTTTTCTGGTTCCAGAAAGTGGAAAATAGGAGAGGGATGGAGCTGTTGGGCTAGTTCAGAGATATGTTTAAAAACAGCAAAATATTCAGCGTATACTAAAACCATTCTAAACAATTACATAAAATGAAACTTTTTCATGTTATGAAAAACAGAGTTAGGCTCTGGGTTCAGAAGAAATTTCCTCTTTTTAAACACTTTGTGAGGCATTTTCAAGTCATGCAAGATGTGGTGTAACTCTGAACATTGTCCAATGTCAGTCACCACCACTGTCTCCAGGCCTCCCCCAAATAATATATTGTGCCAAAATGTGAAGGGTCTTATAAGTCTTTGAATCTTATTCCTAAAATCACTGAGAGTTCTTAAAGTTCTTAAAGTTTAAAAAAATAAAAGTTTTATTTATGTATTCCTTTATTTGTTTATTTATATAATTACTTACTTAATTGGCACCCGGGGTCGAACTCAGGGGCATTCAATGCCTGAAGTACATCTCCCAGTTCTTTTTTTTTTTTCCTTAAACATTATCAGCTAACTCGATTTAATTGAAATTTGTAGAACACTACACAAAGACATAGCAGAATAAACTTCCTTTTCAAGGGCAATAGAACATTTTAAAAAATAGGTCACATTGCAGACCATGAAATATATTGTATAACAATTTCAATAATTTTACACTTACTGGGATTGTTTCATGGTCCCAGTTCTTTTTAATTTTTACTTTGAACAGGTTTCAAAGGATTTCACTAAGTTTCTGAGGGTCTCACTAAGTTGCTGGGGCTGACCTCCAACCTGCAATCCTGTCTCAGCCTCCTCATCTGGGATTACAGATGTGCACCACCACACTCAGCATAAAGGTTTTTAAGGAAATTAAATATAAGGATGAAACAGTAATAACCATACTAGTACTGTCAGTTCCTTAAGGGAGGCAGTATCTTGGTATCAGCGTAGTATTGCCAGAGATTAGTCAGGAACATGGTAAATAGAAGACAATAAATATATGAATAAATAGATGAGTGGATGGGTGGGTAGAGAGAAAACACAGGAGGCAGAAAGACCAGTTTGTGGGCTAATGACTCAGTTTCAAAATAAAAAATGAAAAAGGCTGGGGGTGTAGCTCAGAGGTTACTCCCAGGTTCAATCTCTAGTATGTATAAATAAATAAATAAATAAATAAATAAATAAATAAATAAATAAATAAACCTCAAAACTAAAGTAATATTAGTGGAATAGTTTAGAAGAAATAATGAAAATAATGAATAGATCCTACAAAATAGTGTAATGTTGTAGAACATTAACTCTGTAGCCCAAATAATCACTGCTTTAGGCAATAACTTATTGTAAGCACAAAGAAGTGCTAATATAAAGTTACTAATGTTTTCCTTTCTGCAATATATGTATAGTTCCTCAAATATAACCCTATTTCCTATCACATTGGAACATACGTATAGCAAAACTTAATAAAGACCTGTGGAATTTGTAGAAATAAACAAGGCTTTATCTCATTCACATAATCAGGCTACTAAAATCTCTAACACTACTGTAGTATTGTACATTTATAACATTCTAAATTTTCCCCCAATTTTATACTTTATAGTTGTGGAGTTTTCCAATTCTCCTTAGATTAATCATGTTTTAAAAACAGGTACTCAGTGCAGCAAAGGAAACTATCAAGAACCTCAACAGGGAGCCCACAGAATGAGAGAAAAATTTTGCCAGCTACTCCTCCAATAGAGGACTAGTATCTAGAATATACAGAGAACTCAAGAAACTCACAGCTAAGAAAACAAATAACCCAATCAAAAAATGAGCAAGTGATCTAAATAGACACTTCACAAAAGAAGAAATATAAATGTATGAGGAAACATTCAACATCATTAGCAATCAGAGAGATGCAAATCAAAACTACCTTGAGATTCCACCTAAACCCAATTAGAATAGCAATCATCAAAAACACAAACAACAACAAATGCTGGCCAGGGTGTGGAGAATTGGGAACCCTAATACATTGTTGTTGGTGGAATTGCAGATTTGTGCAACCACTTTGAAAAACAGTGCGGAGGATCCTCAGACAAATGGGAAGGTATATACCATATGATCTAGCAATAACACATCTGAGTATTTACCCAAAAGAATGGGAACCAAACTTTCAGACTGATGCATGTGTACCTATGTTTATATTCACACAATTCACAATTGCCAAACTGGAACCAGCCAAGATATCCATCAACAGATGAATGGATTACAAAACTATGGGATATGTACACAATGGAATTTTACTTAGCCATAAAGAAGAATAAAATGTCACTCGCAGTGAAATGGGTGGAAGTGGAAAACATTATGTTACGTGAGATTAGTCAGTCACAAAAAGTAAAAAATCGTATGCTCTCCCTAATATGTGGAAGCTAGGGAGGTAATGGGACACCAAGAAGGAAAAATCTTAGGTGAGCAAATAAGGTGACTTAATTGAAAGTGATGGGTGTGGGGGGGGGCACCCTAATGAACATTCACATAATGAACATTCACAAACATATAAAGTTGTGCTCCTCTTGCTTCAGCCTCCCAAGTAGCTAAGACTACAGTCATGCATCACCACCCTTGGCTAAGTCCATTTTCTATAATATAGAAGTAAATTGAATAATCTTAGTAGTTTATGAGGAAACAAAATCATTTGGAAAGTAAAAGACTAAATGGATTATAAAAAAAGAAAAATCACAAGAAAATTAACAACAAGGAGTCCTAAATATAGTGTCAAGGAGAGGGAACTCTTTGCAATCAATGGGAAAGAAAGGACAGAGACCAATAGAGTGAGCCAAGGCCCAGTGATTGATTGGGGGTGATTTTAAACAACCTGTAGCAGGATATAAAGAATAAGAGTTTATTAAGGGAAAAAAAGAGTGGAAAGCAAGCAAGTAACCAAATTATACAGTAGTAAAATTAAAGGCATGTATGAAAGTTATGATATGAAACCATAGCCAAACTCAGAAAAAGAAAGTGAATCTGTTTGAGAAGTCAAACTTTGCTAAGGCCCCACAAGAAGACACCAGTCTTTATGACAAGCTTTTCATATCACATTTGCAATTAGCAAATTAATTTAACATAACTCACTTCAGAACAAACAAGTATGCTCTCAATGATGACAGTATCCTCCAGGACACTGAACAGGGAAAACTGTCTTCTGAAATCCAATGATCAGAAACTAAACTGCAGTAACAGTTAGATGTTAAATATTAAAGACCTTATGACAACGATTTGGACAATGAGACGTTTATGTAGCATATTTGGTTGGCAGGGCCATCAAAATGAGGCAGTCCCACCTTGGCTCCTCCAAGTTTCCTTTCTTCCCGTTGACTTTCTAATCTCCCAGGTTCTCTGCATTCTTAAGGCTCTACCTATTTTTTTCCCAAGGTCTACCATCGCTGTGGTCTTCACGGATAATCTCCATTAAGGTAATAAATTAAGATGGATTGTGTTTTGCATTTCAACAGAAAGCAATTGTTTAAATCACTTTAGAAACTACACAAAGGCATCTAGGACTGCACATTCAAAGAAGTGACTGGGAGAAGGTGGAGACATCAAAGGGGCTAGCCTCTACCTCTAGATGCACACTGTTTTACTTTTTTAAATTTTTACATAAATTCTGTTAAGAATTTGACTTACCCTTTCCTGTATGAAATTGTCAATAGTAGGGAGATTTTTAAAATGGAAAGTTCTCTAGGAAATTAGCAAAATCTGTGTACTATGTATGAATCTATAACAAATATATTTTGGTGCCAAAGCCAAAATACTTGTTAGGATAGGAAACAGAGAAGAGGGAGAAAAAAATAACTAAAAAAATGGAGATGATGGAGTATAGACCAGTGTAGATGGTGAGAATACACATTTTTCAGGCTAACAACATTTTAGAAACTTAACAATGTCAAGGACTAGTTTAACAGTCAAAATGTAAAAAAATAAATAAAGAAAAGAAAGAAAATAACTGGAACAAAGGAGAAAATAGCATAAGTGGTAAAAAAAAAAAAAAGCAAACAGGAATGCAATGGCCTTATGATGATAATATTTGTGGTATTTTCAATTGATTAATTCATTTATTTACTATGTATTAATTAATTTATTTATGTATTGTGGCACTTGGGATTGAACTCAGGGGCATTCTATCTCTGAGCTACTCTGAGCTGCACCCCCTAGCCCTATTTTATTTTATTTTTTTAAACAGTCTCCTTAAGTTACTGAGGCTGCAATCCTCCTGTCTCAGCCTCCCAAGTACTGGGGTTACAGGTGTGCACCACCATTTCTGGCATGCCTATGGTATTTATCTTAATAAGTTGTAAAATATTTCTTCTACTGCATTTCCTTCTTGCATCCTCTGTGCCTCTTCCCTGTTCACAGTAGCAGATGAGCTTGTTCCTATCACATGCATAATTGAGCATGAACATTATTTGAGCAGATATGACGTTCTGCAAATAAAAAAAGTATTGTATTGCATATTAGTGCTAACCATCACACACACACACACACACACACACACACACACACACACACACAATTCTGACAGTAGTCTAAGAAATTTTGTATCACATTTTGTGAAAATGATTGGAGTATTTTACAGACACTAATAAACTAAGTATCACAGAAGATCCTATTAATAATATCTAAAGGAAAACAACACAGTGATCCTACTGGTCCTTAGTTTATTCAACAAGCACATAAAATGCTAATTTAATAAAACTGCTGTGGCTTCTAAACATCTATTCTCCTTTAGAGTAGTGACAAAGCTATTATAAACCTCTCCAATAACATATTTGATTATAAAATATCCTGCATGGACTTAATAACTTAATAGTTGCCTTGAGTTAAGTTACCACCTTATAAAAATGTTTGTGGAATTATAATCCTATGTATTATTCTAAAATATTGCTCTCAAGTGCAATATAGGTTTATTTTTTCCTGCCTCTGATATTATTTCAATATTTCCTATTTTTCTAGGACATTATCTCTTTCTGATTATTTTTTATTCTTCTGCTTCCTTTACAATATTTATTTCCTCTTCTTGGTATAATATGCCGTCTTTTAATTATTTTGTGTCCAATCCAACTATCAGTTCTGTTTCTATCTTCTTGCTCCATTTTTTCAACCCATGCTTTGCTCTCTCAGTATTAGGGGATTCCTAGTATTTGCAAGTAATATTGCAAGCTGATATCATATTGTAATAAACCAGGACCAAAACACAGAAGAATGAGGACCAGGGAAAAAGGGCAAACAGTAGTAAATTAACAAGATTGGAGCTAAGACTTCTACCCCTAAAATTATATGAAGGTTCACTCAATGATCTATTTTATAATTGATGATTATTCACTTTGGTGATTGTTCAAAGAATGTTTTTAAAAGGGCCAATAAGCTCTGTTAAGTAATTGATAGGTGCATATTGTATGTATCACATTTTCCCTCTCAATATTTCAGTATTTAAGGAAAATCAGAATGAGCCCTGTTTCTGAGCCTAGGTTGACCCTGGCAATCCAGTGTTAGTAACCATCCTCATGTGATCATATGCAAAGCAGCTGGTATGTCCTCCTCTCCTACAAACTGTTTCCTCAGCGTTGCTTACCCTCCCAGCCAAATCGTGTGGCATGTAGGGCTTTTAGAACTTTTAACATATTACAGAATATATGACTAGGAGTAATCTCCCCTGGCCAGAGGATACTGTTATAGTGTCCTAGGACTGCCATAACAAATACACACATGTATATATATGTTCAACCAATATATATTGGTGCATTGTAATTATACATCAGACTGAGGTCTAGAGTGATAGGAATAAACATGCACACAACTCTCAGGGCAGGTCCCTCAGGATCCCACTTCCCTTTTCCAGGACTTGTCTTTGAGATTGGCATTGGTGATTTAATATACATACACAGTATTATTTCAACTCTCACATTCTTTACATTTTTTATCTTTCTTTTTTATTTATGTATTTATTTACTAATTGGTGCATTGTAATCATACATCTTTGTTAGGTACAAGCTGATAAAGACATATATGCACACATTTCTGATTTTACCTCTTCTCCAATTCCCTCCCCACTCCCTCTCCCTCCCTCCTTCTCAAGTTATCCCCCTTCTGCCTACCATAAACCCCTTCATCACTCCATTGGAGTCTCTGTTCCTCTATCTGATGTTATCTATTTTGATTATACAATTCAACCCATAACAGATTGTCTTTTTCTCTATTTAAAACCATAGTTGTGAGAATTCACATTGATTTTGATTTCTTTACTTAAAATGCTTAATATTAGTCATTTTGAAGATAATGGTAAAAGTAAAATAACCATCAGAGAGATTGAAATATAAGTTTTGGGAATGAAGTCTTGAATACTACTCAAATGATTTTGCTTTTACTTTATATATACTTTTACCAACACAAAAACCCAGATAGGAATGTTACTTACAAAAATCAACATTGACCTCTGATAACATATCTAGAAATAAGTTGTTATTGTCTTTCTATGAATTAAAAAGGAGACTGCTTTGAAACAAAGTAATGCAACTTCGGCTTCACTTGAATGGAAAACAGATGTATAATCTGAATATTCAGGAACTAGTGAGCAGAAAAAACAAACCCTTTTTTATTTTGTTTTGTTCCAGTTAATTATACTAATTAAAATTAGAACTTTTACCATTAAAATTACCTGCAGCTGTATGGTTCTTTTTCTGATGTTGGTATGCAATGAATATACTCCAACAGAAGAGCACCAACAAATGTTTGTGATCGACACACCCACATCGTGTTGTCGCTTTAGAAAGATTGCAGACAGCATAACTAATAAAGTTATTGTGCTCTTGTGAAAGAATAATAGCATGTTTGAAGACAGTGTATTAACCCTGTTGTAAAGCGTTGATTACACTTGTAGTGAAAGAAATGAAAGAACAAAGGCAAAGTGTTTTTAATTCTTACCCTGTTTGCTCTTGCTTGTTTTATTCCATTTCAATTTACACCTATATTCAAGAACAGTAAAAATGTATCACACAGCCTTAAAGGCAGTTTTATTTTTCCTACACACTTTTGTAACAATCTGATGCTTTAAAGAAGAGATGTGTAATCTAACTTAGAAAGTGGTGAATAAGAAATATCTAATCTCAAATAGCATGGAATTCAAATTTCTGTGTCTAATATTTAAAAAAGAAGAGAAAGGGAAAAGGAGAGTGAGAGGGAAGAAAACAAAAGAGAGGAAGAGAGAAAGAGAAGATAATGAACAACATTGTTATTCTGTTTGCTTTTTGTTGTTACCTTAGAGAATTTCTATTTATTCTACCCTAACTATAACAAGTTTAATCCTAATTATAAACCTCTGAAGAATATAGTAAGCTGGGCGTGGTGGTGCATGCTTGTAATCCCAGCATTTGGGAGGCTGAGACTGGAGGATCTGGGTTCGCGGCCAGCCTCAGCTACCTAGTGAGGCACTCTGCAACTTAGTGATGAGACCCTGTTTCAAAAATAAAGAATAAAAATAGGGCTGGGGGTGTAGCTCAGAGGTAGAATGCCCCTGGGTTCCATCCCCAATACCGCAATTAAAAAAAAAAAAAAGAATACAGTAATAAGCAAACAAATACTTCTAAAATTCTAAGTTTGAAGTTAGAAATTTTTTATGTGCTGATCCTTATCAAAGACTATTAATGCCAATAATATGTTCACAAGTATGAGTATTAGTCCAAACTAGCCCTCCCTCAATATATAAGGAACTAATTTTTGGAAAGTAGACAGTGTGAAAGCAGGAGTAGTAGAAATTGATTGGATATTTTTAAAAATTGAAAACAGAAAATTTGTGACATTTTCATTTCAGACTAGAGGGTTTTTATTTATATTGCTAGTGCTACTCTTTGTTAAAATATTATACACGCAAATAAATATCATTTATGTATCAAATGTTACTATATACATCTCAGCATATCAGGTCCTCAGAGTATAGCTCACAAGTATTGACCTGTAAAAAAGAAATTAGATTCCAAGTAAATGAAAAGAATATATGAAGTTTAAAATTTTAAAGATTTTTAAATGAAAAAAATATGACAAGATGAAGTGCCACAGCTTTGAGTGGCAGTTGATAGACATTTCATACATCATTTATTAGCTACAAACCAATATTTAAAAATCAGATAAAATTCTCCTTTATTGTTAATGGCCATCATTTGAAACCATTCTCGGGTGGTGATCCAGTAAGTATAAAATCATTCACCTTTTCTAAACTACTTCTTTTAAGAGCAGAGCCCCTGTAATTGCATTCCCATCTCTCTCTACCCCCACTTTTTTTTTTTTTTTTTTTCTGGAGATATATCTGTAAAGACATTTGGCATCTCATCAGCAAAAACAGCAGCTGGAGAAAGGCCTTCCTATGTGCTCTGTCAAGGGGATTGCAAGTGTAGGTGGAGTTTTAATAGACATCAAGGATTCACTGACATAACACAGATTGCATGCTTTCATTCTATTATTTGTGCCTTTCTCTCTTAATGGAAATAAAAACAATTATAGAGCAGAAGAGATAAAGCTTCTCATTGAAAGTACAATATCACAGCCCATGAGGAGGTAGAAACTGGCAAACACATATAGAAGGCAGGTATCTATACTTCAGATAACACTAATTAAACTTAATTTCTGTTTCCAAATTTTGTAGGAAACATCTGTGAATGCTTATCTATGTTAACAAATCACTAACATCCTACATAGATCAAGGGAGTTTCAAAAAATGATTATTCCAATTAACATTTTCCCAGGACTTCTAGTGGTTGTCCGGCTCTTTTTACATTTCTAAAAAGTTGTTTCTTTCATAAAGTCTCACAATTTGGACCGTTAAAAATTACAACCTAAGCTGAAGGCATTGGCGCACACTTGTAATCCCAGTACTTGGGAGGATGAGACAGGAACAGTGCAGGTCTGGGGCCTGCCTCAGCAACTTAGCAAGACCCTATTTCAAAATAAAAAATAAAAAGGGCTGGGGGTGTAGCTCAGTGGCAGAACTGAGCCATTACCCAGTAACACACACACACACACACACACACACACACACACACACACACACACACACACTACAAACTCCGAATCACGCATATATTCCCAGAAGACAGCCCTAAGGATTTCCTGCACAGGGGGCTGATAGTTCTTCAGTGCATAAGTTCTGTACAGCCTTTACGCATGCAGCGGTTCTGCATCAAACACAAACTAATAGTGCAGCACATTACGAATCCAACCTCCATCTGAACCTAGAGAGGAAACTGTAAAAATACCATGTTTTCTAGGGCTCTGTTGAACATATGGGATGTAGACACTATAAAACACTTGTTTTATTCTGTGTTCCATTCCTGCTTAATTATAAGATCATAGATATAAAGAAATGGACCCGTGCTCCTCTGTTGAATTCAGCATCCATTTAAAAGTAACTTTTTAAATGTTTAAACTAAACCATATTTCTTCTGGTAATTTTAGGAGACAGGTTATGGTAGATTGAACTCCACCGTTTATTTCCACTCCCTCTAGAAATGAAAGTAATGAAGAGTATTGCTAATAAAAGTAAATAAATAAAATATACCTGCAAGGACAAAGAGAATTAGAAGACAACAACAGGTGAGAGATGTGAATGGATTTGGGGAAGACGGAAAGCATATGGAGGAGTGGTAAGCAAACTGGATGAGCAACATAAAATCTAAGAGCTGCAAAGGAGAATAGCAGACTGACTGAGTCGCCCTCCAGAATCCCAGGAATGCTA
>PVLC010044366.1:0-12178 GCA_004027655.1 Graphiurus murinus | reverse complement strand
AGGGTCTTAGTAAGTTGCTCAGGGTGGCCCTGAACTCCTGCCTCAGCCTCCTGAGTAGCTGGAATCAGACACAGGCCTGACATTACTTGACTTTTCTTTTTGGTTTCTTGTATACAATTCACAGATGGAATCCAGACTTTTGCCTGAAAGAACAATATATAAAATTGACAGCTAAGGATTCGTACCTAGCAGAAGTCTTAAAGAAGGCCTGAAGTCCATAATCGCTGCCTTCCAATAGAATGCCATACATAGAGCTGTGTTCAGCCAGGCATGGTGGCGCACGCTTGTAATCCCAGTACGTGGGAGCTGAGACAGGAGGATCGAAAGTTTGCAGCCAGCCTCAGCTACTTAGTGAGTCCCTGTGCAACTTAATGAGACCCTGTTTCAAAATAAAGAATAAAAAATTGGGCTGGGGGTGTAGCTCTGAGGTAGAATGCCTGTGGGTTCCATCCCCAGCACTGAAAAAAAAAAAAAAAAAAAAAAGAAAAGCTGTGCTGATTGATGTATATCCCTCCCTGGGCTTCTGAATTCTAATTGCAGTTCAGAGGGCTCTTTATGCTGTTTTCAATGTTTAAAAGTTTAAGGAATATCATATAGTTATTTCTGCTATGGTTACATAGTCTAACCAAAAGTCATTTCTTTTTTCCTCATGGAAACATTCTCTTATATAGGAAGTCAAATTTCTTATTACCTAGTAAATATGTTTTGTGGGAGTATAGGGTCTTTCAAAACAAGAGATTCATTAATAAAAGTAATGAATATGATATTCCTGACCTTGAAAAGATAGAAATCACTAATTTTGATCAGCATCCTAATTTGAGAGAAGAGAAAGTAAACCGTGTGATGTCAACTAATAGCTATTTTGTGATAAAGTTATACCTGTAACTCAGGCCTGCTGGCTGTGTGTCTCTTGATTGTTCTACTGACTTATAGCAATAAGGAAGATCATCATGTGAAGGATAGATTGAATTTCTTAAGTGCTTGGACAAAGGCAAGGAGCCAGAAATAGTGGAAGTTATTGAGAGGAAAATTTTTGTTCTGTTGGTACTGTTCAGCCACGGAAGGTGCTATCTTGGGAGTGTTTGGAAAAACTGAAAAAACTGAAATGCCAAAAAAGCAGAGGGGAGGGAATATTTGCTGTCTTATGGTATGTTTCCTATGGTGGTCTTGTCTAATGTTCCTTTCTGTATTATTATTATTATTGTTATTATTATTATTATTTTGTGGTACTGGGGATTGAATGCAGGGGTGTTCTACCTCCAAGCTGCACCCCCAGGCTCATTTTATTTTTTATTTGGAAACAGGGTCTCCCTAAGTTGCTGAGGCTGATCTGGAACCTGCAATCCTCCTGTCTCAGCCTGCCAAGTAGTGGGATTACAAGCGTGCACCACCACGCCCAGCTCGGGTTATTTGATCTTTATAATGGTCCTTGCCTTTAATGGTCACATAGCAATTTTTCCAACTCTGCAAGTTACAGAAAATTGAGTCATGCAAATGGTTCTTGTCTGTAGATACGCAAATGAATTTTGTCTGGTAGAAGAGCAACTGATCTCCTGCCACCCCAAAGCCCGTTTTGCATTGCTTACCAAATTCATTTCAGCATTCCAGGTGCCTGTATGTTTATCTGCTTTTTTAATTCTTCCCTGGATATGTTTAACTCCTTGCTGGCCATGGTTTTGCCTTTTTGAAAGCAGTCTGTTTTAACAGGAATACTTGGATGTGTTCAAGTCGGGAGATAAATGGCCAGGTGTCAGTTCCGGGAATGGAAAGGATTTCTTAGTCTTGACTACTTATATCTCTATCTCCTCTAGGAGCCTCAGTTTCTCTGAAGTACCAGAACCTACCTGTCCTCACTAACAAAAATTTAAGGGAAGGAGATGGGTGTATAATTTCTGATCTACTCACCTTTTCAATTTATAACCAGCAGAGGGCGCGGGAGCCTTCGCGTTAATTAAGATCAGTCACAGGACCTAGGGAACTCTGGAGGCCGAAAGGGGGAGGTCTGGACGTCAGAGAGGATTAGGGCTGAGATCCTCTAGGCCAGTTCAAACAGCCCAACCCCAGCCATACAGACCATATCTTTATGACAGCCGATGAGGTCAGCGAGAAGCTCGCACATCGCAGAAGAGGGCAAAGTCTTGTCAGAACTATGAAAATATTTACAGCCTGTTAACCTGAATGCGTAGAGAAATTATTTCTAATTTGAAAATTAAATCTCCAGTTTGTCTCTTTTACTGAGCTCCACTCCGTTCGATTTGTCATTTTTCTCCCAAAAAGACAAAGAGGGAAGGGAAGAGGCTGGGGGTGGGGGGGGGCGGGGGACGGGATAAAGGAGCGCAAGGAGAAAAATCACTCTTTTCTTGAAGGTATAAAACACCTGGGAATCTCTACAACACTTAGGAAGCGAGTCGGGCAAACATCTTTACCAGATGACCCCGCGCTGCGCTGTAGGTTAGAAATCAATCACTCCTCTCTCACGCAGGCGGACCAAGAAGTAAGTAGTATCAACAAGTCACACGTGCAGACCCAGAGTTTTCTAGAGCAGCTGAGCTTTTCTAAAGCCACACACATAGCTAACGGCAGGTGTCTGACGGCAACGCAGGGTCGCTTACCTTTCTCTGACCGGCCTTGATTGCCAACATCATAAAATGCAAATTTCTCGCCCCAGACTCACCCTCCCCGCTTCACTGCTATTTAGTTCCTCCGGAACACAGCTTTCAGCTCCGACTGTGCAGATTCTGTCGCTCGGAATGCTCTTCCTCCCGGGGGAATATCTCTTGGGTATCATCAGAATGTTTTCCTCCCACCAAAGCTGCGCAAATCACAGTGTGAAAGAGTTGTTTGTCTTCGGGAGATTGTCCCTACCTAGAAATGAGTGTGCTGATAGATTCCCAGTCGTATTGGACTACCCCCCATTTGCGGTACTGAGGAGGAACCCAGGGGCATTGTACCTCTGATCTACAACCCTAGCCCTATTTTATTTTCTGTTTTGAAACAGGGTCTCACTAAGTTGCAGGGGCCTGCGATCCTCCTGTCTCAGTCTCCCAACTACTGGGATTACAAGTGTGCCCTACCACGCCTGGTTTACCCCCCCCCCCTTTAAAAATTACTCAGAGCCCCCGGGTGCGTTTCTACCACCTCTTTATTTTTATTGGACGCCCCTCATTGCACCCGAGGCTATACGGCCCCCCTGGGTCGGTCCAGTGTCGCCCCAGGGCTGTGTCGTAGACTGTGGAAAAGATGAAATTGAGGCCAAAACAAATTCCCTGGCTCTATGGCGGGATCTACCAGCGCTTTCTTTCCTTTTCTCTCCTTCCTTCCTTCCTTCCTTCCTTCCTCCTTTCTTATTTCCTCCTTTCTTCCTCTCCTCCTCCTCCTTTTCCTCTTGGTACTAGGGGTTGAACCCAGGGGCATTCTACCCGAGCCATATCCCCAGCCCTTTTTATTTTTTTGTTTTGAAACAGGGTCTCGCTAGATTGGTGGAGTGTCTCTAAATTGCTGAGGCTGGTCTTGAACCTACGATCCTCCTGTCTTAGCCTCCCAAGTACTGGGATCACAGGCCAGCGCCACCACTCCGGGCGCACCCCTGCTCCTTTGGGCGTCCTCGAGTTAGCCGAGGTGGGCGGGAGGCGGAGGGTGGCGGGGCCCGGCGGGTCGTGGGCCCTTTAAGGAGGAGCGCGGGCGCGGCCAGGTAAGGGGCGGGCCGCCGGGCGGATGAGCGCTGCGCCGGCGCTGCCCGGGAGCCGGATTTGGAGCGCGCGGCGCCGGCGGGGGCCGGAGGGGGCGGCGCGGCGGAGCCTCGGTGGCCTGGGACGCTCCTCCTAGCGAGCGGCCGCCGCCCGCCTCCGCCAGCGCCGGCAGCTCCTTCGCCCCGGCCCGGCCGCCACTTCCGGCCGCTGCACCGGGACGAGCTCACCTGGGTCGCGCTACCTGCCCCCGGGCACCTGGGCGCCAGGATGAAGGACCGGCTGGAGCAGCTCAAGGCCGTGAGTCGTCCCGGGACTCCGGCGAACCCCGCGGGCGGGCGGGGGGCGGCCGGGAACTGCCGGGAGGTGGGCTGCGTGGGACAGGGGCTTCCCTACGCCCCCAACCCCGGCTGGAGGGGCGCTGCCCACGAACGAGGCCTGCCCTCTCCAAGCCCCGCAGCATCCCGCGCCGGCTCCGCACCCTCCCCTCCCCTGCAGGGTCATGTGCCGGGTGATTCATCGCCGGGCAGCGATTTCCCTGAACGCCTCTAACCCTCCCGGCCCGCAGGCTGGACAGCGGCTGTCTGGAGCGAGCGTGGACCCGCGGGGGGCTTGTGGGCCCGGCGGGTTCATCGAGAAGCCGGGCCACCTCACCACCTGCCTGCTGCTGCCTGGCTTCCTCCCCTCTTCCAGGTTTCCCTCCTGGGGCGGTGACACCCTGGGCCCCAGTGTCCCCTCCCCGGGGAGCAGTTCAGAGTTCCTGGTGACCTCTGGAGCTTTGAGCCGGTCACATGCTGGGATAGGTCCAACTCCTTAGCTGTCAGGTGGTCTGTAATTAGCACCCCTCCCTCCCCCATCCCGTGAGACAGCTGTGATCTGGGGGCAAAGGATCCTAAGATAAGTCCCCTCCAGCCACCAAGGCTGAAAACCTTAGGCTGCTTACTCTTTGAGCCTGTTTCGTTATCTGTCAAGTGGGAATGATCTTACCTGTAGATATTTGTTATGACGATCAAATGACATAATGGGACATTATAGAGAGTGTTAAAGCATGAGTACCCAAGCCAGGTATTCATTGACTCATTCTGTAAACAACTTTTGAGAGCATTCTATGAGGCAGGCCCAGTGGGTGTTAAACCTTGGGGACTCCCTGACACAGGCGCTGCTTTCCTGGAGCTTCAAATCCGGCCCTCCTGCT
Source organism: Graphiurus murinus (assembly GCA_004027655.1). Taxonomy (NCBI): domain Eukaryota; kingdom Metazoa; phylum Chordata; class Mammalia; order Rodentia; family Gliridae; genus Graphiurus; species Graphiurus murinus. Next base: position 7,297 of record PVLC010044366.1, on the reverse strand, counting down.
CACAGTGTAGTCCATTCCTTGGGAGCTTGTGAGAAGTACAGCAGCTCAGGCCCCAGACTCCACCTACAGAATGTCATTTTTCATGCAGTTTCTCAGGTGCATTAGAACTGGGGCTTCCTCCTGACCCTGCCGCTGTCCCTTAAACTACAAGCCTAAGTTTTGTTATCAAGAAAACGAGTAGTTCTGAAAAATGAAAAGCAAGAGAGCCCGCAGAGGAATCCTTTGTACCGTACATACACATAAGATTTAATAAATGGTAGATACAATGCTAGTAAGTATAAATGCTGTTTGAGGAGTATAGATGTTGGTGGCTGTTGGGATGATGTACTAATTTTTTTTTTCTCCTCCCTTGCTTCGATGAGACCTTCATGACCAGTTCACATGTACTGGGTAGTTGGGCTGCAGAGGAGGTGACAGCTAGGGAACCGAGAGGAGGGACAGTCTGCTCACTGTGGGAGTAAACCTCCGTGCCCCATACTTGCTCTTTGTCATCTGAGCCTCAGGGCGTCCTGGTTACCAAAAGGGCAGACTTTATTATCCCTGTTTTATAGATGCAGAAACTGAAGCTTGCCCTGGGTAGGAGGGATGCCCCAGGCCACGGATCTGGTCAGGGCACAACCAGGAGAGGAGCTCAGACTCCTGATGCTCACCAGGGAGCTGAGCCCTTTCCTTTGAAGCATACTGGCTGGGGAGGCAGAAAGGAAAGAAAGCTTTAAACATTTGTATCAGCACACCCAGCAATCGTAAAATCAGTGCCGAACTGAACAGTAGACAGGGGCGACTCCCTTCCTTGAATTAGGAAGTCCATTTCCAGAGGAAGATACTCCTTTTCAATAGCTCACTGTCCTCAGAATAAAAGAGTCTTAGCTGAGCTTTGAGTTCCAAGAATAAATGCAGTTTTCCAGTGAACCCAAGCAGGTCACTTCACCTCTGTGTGCTTCCTCGTTGCCCTCTATAAAAGTAATGATATGCTTCCTCCCTTTACCTCTTAGGACGTAGCAAAAGTGAGACTGTAGACAGTGCTGTTATTAGGGGAGCATTGTTCGGAATCACATGGTGGCTGCGGTAGCTCTTTGGAGCAGGGAGATGCATAGCAGCGAAGAGGCCTGGGTTGCAGGTTCAAGGGCTTCTAATGGTTAGCTGTGTTCCTTTTGTCACTTTACTTCTCTGCTTCTTGATGTGTCTTTTGCAAAACAAGGACTTCGGTTGATCTCAGAGGCCCCTTCTGGCATTACTAATGGTTTCCCTGAGGTTTGTGGATTTTGTTCTATACGCTACCTCCTTGACCCCCAGGAATCCACCGTAACTGCCAACAGATGCGCCATCTTCCTTCTCTTATTCTTAATCTCAACGAAAAATATCTGTTAACCTGCGTGAAACAAATTTCACCCCAAGCAGCCTGTGCAATGTCTTTCTAAACCCCAGGGGAGGGGAGGTGATAACTGTCTTCAGATAGCAGAAGGGCTCTCACAGGCACGAGATTAGCCTTGCTCTGTGCAGATGTGAAGAGAAGATGTGGGGTGGATGGGTGGAAATCAGGAATCTGCAAGAAAGCATTTTTAATAGAGCTGCCCAAGTATAAGGTAGGCTGGCTGGAGAGGTAGTGAGCCCTCTAGCATGAGAGGCAGTCAAGAAGCTTTTTGGGATGTTGAGATGTTGGATGCTGTGGGAATTTGAGCATGTGTTTGAGGAGGAGAAGGTAAACTAGACTAAAGGCCTCCATGAACCCTGAGAACAGATAGTTTTATATGAGTTCATTGTGAGCCTGACTTAATCTCCCTTGCTTGAGTCCGTCCTGTGGCCTTGGAGTCTATAGGGACCGGGGCCTAAAGTGGACTATCATCCTTTCCCCTTGGGTCATCATGGGGGTGAAGTGAGATAATCCATGACACTCACCCACCACAGAAAATGTGAGCTCTCTGCACTTGGCCCCTTGGGAGCAGTATCCACACTCAGGGGACATTTTTCCCAGGCTGTAGTCACGAGCCCTGGTGGACCCCATCTCCTGCATCGCCTCTCCTGGTGGGCTCCCTCAGCCGCCTGCTTCTTCCCTGACCCAGGAGAGGCTTGCCAGGAGTGTGCAGTTCCTACAGGCAGCCTTTCATTCAGTAAACACTTACTGTAGCTACTCTGTGCCAGTACCTATAATGGGTGCCGGAGTGTATCAGTGATAGTGCGTCTTTCCGACCCTTCGGAAGCCCGTGGTCAGGGAGGGAGACACTCAGGAAATAGACACTGTGATCCACCACCCTTGGGATAGAAGCAACTTTCTCCTCTGAGAGGTGAAAGATGAGCACGGAGATGGGATTCCCAGAAGGAATGTTCATGTTCAGGTCTCTCCCTCGTTAACCACAATCTATAGATGCGTGTAGGGTCACTTAGGAAGAAAGGCAAGGATCCTAGATTTTCTTACCCACTCTCCCATTGATGAGAGCTTTGGGCATAAACCATGAAGAACATAAAAAGTGCATCTGGTCATCCACAGAGGCACATGTGTGTGGTACCCACTGACCACCATGTCAGGGCTACTTGGCCTCCGTTCTTGCATGCTGCTGGGTATGGTGTGTGGCAGAATTATTTATCATAGAAAGTTCTAGCATTAAAGAGTACATGGTCAGATAGGAGAAAGAAGGAAATATATTTCATGAAAAGAAAACAAAAATAAATGATCCCTCCCCTGAACAAACAAAAGTAGGTAATGTTCATGGAGAAGCTAGTGATGTGTAGAATAGAGGTCAAGGACTTTGGACCCCCTTGGAGACTGATCTATGCAGAACTAGAAATACCTTGAGTGTACTGGACCCTCTAAGACTGGTACCAATAGCGATACACTAATGAAATTAACTACCTGGGATGGCTAAATTGCTGAGGCTGGCCTTAAACTTTTTACTCTCTCTGCCCTGTCTTGTGTCTTGCTACTTCCCAACTGGTTGAGTTTGTCCTCCTTCTCTACTGGGAATTCAAGGTCTCCGTGGGAACACAGTTCTTCAGGATAACGTTAACCCCATCAGAAACAGGGAGCCGTACTTCCCCTGTCAAGCTTAATTCATTCACTGAATGTTTACTGAGCCCCTACTCTGTGCCAGGTGCTTTGGATCATAACCAAATCTTAACACACCAGCTTCATTGAGATTCCATCATTTTATTTATTTTTTTAAATGCTAAGGTTTTTCCCTAGTCAATTCCTTCCTCTCCTCCTCTTTGTACCTGGAAGGATTCATATCCTGGGAGAGCTATTTTGCTGTGAGCAGACGGAAAGAGGAGCTGAGAAGAGAGAGATGGGGATTGCGTAGGGATTACTGGCCTATCAGCTGGAGGCCACAGAGAAAATGCTTGGATGAGAGAGGGGATTAATTTTATTTTTATTCCTGTGAGTGCGGGGGGAGGTTGGGGCCCTGGCAGGAGCCAGTCCTGGGAGAGGAGAGACCTCATTCCCATCCTCCTCGCTCTCCTTCCAGTGCTTCCTCCCTGTCTATCGTCCAAAACTCATCCTTTCAAGCATCTGCTTCCTGGCTGCAGCCTGCGGTACCCACCTTCCAGTCCTGCAGCTTGCCTTGGCTGTATGCTGCCTTGCAATGATATACTTTTCTATTAAGTCAGTGGGGTTTTTATTTATTTATTGTTATTATTATTATCCTGAAGTGGGTTTGAAACCATCTTCCTTTTTTCTTTGTTTTTTTCTCATGAGTTGGACTCTTTTGTCTTCTGTGTCCCGTTGTGTTCAAGATCAGTGATTCTAATCCTTGTCACTGTATCAGCTACTATAACAGATAATCATTTATTGAGCAGCTACTTCCTGCTGGACAGGGCTTCCCTCCCTCTTGGTTCTCTCAATTCTGCAAGGCAAGGCAGTGTTGCAGAGCATTCCCCTTTTGCAGGTGAGGGAGTTGAGGTTCATGTTCAACTGGGCTTCCCAGCTGGGAAGTGGTGGGATCAAGAGTTGAATATGTCTCTCTTGTTTCTTTGTGTTGCCCTCCACTGTACTGTGATCCTTTCCTCTACTGTTCCATATGCGGCAGCAGATAATGATATTCTTCTGAGGCCTCAGTGCCCAGCACTTTACATGGTCAGGATGTATTAAATATTTGTATTGAACATTTGTATGCTGGCTGATCAACAACAGCTTGGCCTTTAGGCATCCCTTATCCATTATTACATCTTACATGTGGGTGGGTGAAATTTTACCTGCTTGAAGTGGAATGTTTACTCAGGAAATCCATACCTCTGCTAATGAAGCCAGAAGTCACTGGTCCATCCCTCTGGATCAACGGGTTGCAAGGATCCTACCTTTACCTAAGCGCCCAGCCCTGGAGGACACAGAGGGTTACCGCTGATCAGAAGGACATGCAAGAAGAAGATGTGGATACATCAGTGATACTCCAGCTGCCTCGTTTTCCCCTGACAAAATCCTACTTGTCCTGGAAGGCTGGGTTGCAGCCTCAGCCTGGTAGGGGCGCCGTCCTGGCTGTCTACATTGACCCTGCCCTCCCTCACCCCGCACACTTTTTTATTTTTATGGGTGTGTAGAAACAGCCACATTGGTACTGCAATTTCAGAAGCTTTCTGACCCACTGGGTCTGGGGCTCTGGGACAGAGCACAGACACCCTCCCCTCCCCTAAGTCCACCTCATTCTCTTGTGAGCCTCCCTTCCTGCCCAAAGACTGGAAAGCTGAAAACCAAACCATGCAGTGGATAAATGGGGCTATTCTGCTGGTGGGTTTGCCTGAAAAGCTGAAAAATCAAACCGTCCGAGGATGAATGGGGTTATTCTGCAGATGGATTTACCTGTAGGTTCTATAGTCCCTGAGGGGCCTTATCTCCAGCCCCTTTCTACATGACCCCTCTCCAGGCCCCCTCCCCTGCTCCAGCACCCCTGTGAGGTCACCTGCTTTCTGGCTTTAAACAGTTTCCATGGCAACATCCCCAGGCTCTGTGGGGACTGACTAAAGTTCAGCCCCCTCCTAAAGAGATTAGTGAAGCGTTTACTGTCTGGGTATGCCCAGCTGTCTGGGTTAGGGCAGCCTGGCATCAGGCTTTTGTTTAAATAACTTTTATACTACTTTCAGATTTATAGGAACATTACAAGGATACTCTACAAAGTTACAAAGATCACTGTTTCCCTCCACTGTTAACATCTCACCTGACAGTGTGTGCTTATCAAAACTAAGAAAGCAACACTGGTCCACACGATTCACAAAACACCAGGCTTTGTTTGGGTTCCCGTGATGTCCTTTTTCTGTCCTAGGATCCAGTCCAGGCCACCTCATGGCATTCCCTTGGTTGTCACATCTCTGTAGCTTCCTCTGGCCTGGGACAGTCTCTTAGTCCTCCCTTGTTTTTCCATGACCTGCCGGCATGGCATTTGCTTTACGGTGCATTGGAAGGGCATTTCCTGTGGTCTGAGCTGCAGGCTGCAGCTGGGGAGGGGGTGGGCAGCTGCCAGGATGGTTGAGGACAAAGGCTCTGGGGCTGGCTGCCTGGCTCTCTCCTGGCCTCTGCTCCCTGTGGGTGTCATACCTGGCTGCTGTGTGTGTGAATTTTCTCAGCTGTAAGATGGGGGAGTGTCCCCTAGAAGATTAGTGTAGGGATTACATGCTATGGTGAATATAAAGTGTGTCTCTTTGGGATCCTCAGCTTGTGTAGCTTGTCCAGTGAATGCTACCTGTAATTCCTGTAATTGTGATTTAAGGATTTTAGAAGGTGTGTGTGCACACGAGAGAGAGAGAGAGAGAGAGAGAGAGAGAGAGAGAGAGAGAGAGAGACTGTGTGTGTGTGTGTGTGTGTGTGTGTGTGGGGGGGGGTTGAAAAGAAGGGCTGAGACGGGTGGGTGAGAGACATCCTGGGCCCCTTCCTTCCTCCTGTCTGTATCCTTGAGAGCTGACTGCTGTGGGGTTGTTGAGGGGCCGGGCCTGGAAGGTGGAGGAAGATGAGGTCAGAGAGAGTGAAGAAGCCTGGGCAGAGGAAGACGGGAGTGAAGGGAAGCCAGCTCTCCAGGAGGAAGAGGACAGCAATCTTTGAATTCCCGTGAATCTCAGGAGGGGTCCTTATGAGCTGGGTTGCTCTGGGTGGGTTACCTTCCTAGGCACAGATCCCTCCTTTGTATACAGACCATCTACCCAGAAGGCCTCCCCACACCTTCCAGGGATGAGAGGGAGCAGGAGAAAGGTGGGGTCTTCTTACCCGGCATGGCCTCCTCCTTTGAGTGCATCTACTCAGTCTTTAAAATGTCCCTGAGGACTCACCTCTGCAGCATCCTCTGATTGGCTCCCATCTTCCCCAGGCTCTACCCTGCATCAGGTGAGGTTCCCAACTTTTCAAGGTCAAGAATATCATATTCATTACTTTTACTCATGAGTCTCTTGTTTTGAAAGACCCTATACCCCCACAAAACATATTTACTGGGTAATAAGAAATTTAGATTCCTACATAAGAGGATGTTTCCATGAAGAAAAAGATGATCTTTGGTTTAGTCTATGTGACCATAGCAGAAATGACTATATGATATTCCTTAAACCTTTAAGCATTGAAAACAGCATAAAGAGCCCTCTGAACTGCAATTAGAATTCAGAAACCCAGGGAGGGATATACATCAATCAACACAGCTTTTTTTCTTTTTTTTTAATTTTATTTTTAGTACTGGGGATTGAACCCATTGGCATTCTACCTCTGAGCTACACCCCCAGCCCTATTTTATTCTTTATTTTGGAACAGGGTCTCATTAAGTTGTGGAGGGCCTCACTAAGTAGCTGAGGCTGGCTGCAAACTTTCGATCCTCCTGTCTCAGCCTCCCACGTACTGGGATTACAAGCGTGCACTACCACACCTGGCTGAACACAGCTCTATGTATGGCTTCTATTGGAAGGCAGCGATTATGGACTTCAGGCCTTCTTTAAGACTTCTGCTAGGTACGAATCCTTAGCTGTCAATTTTATATATTGTTCTTTCAGGCAGAAGTCTGGATTCCATCCACAAATTGTATACAAGAAACCAAAAAAAAAAAAAAATAGTCAAGTAATGTCAGGCCTGATGGTTCATGACTGTGATTCCAGCTACTCAGGAGGCTGAGGCAGGAGTTCAGGGCCACCCTGAGAAACTTACTAAGATCCTTTCTCAAAATAAAAAAGAGGGCGGGAGTTGGGATGGGATGTAGCTCAGTGGTAAATCACTAACCTAGCTTGTGTGAAGACCTGGGCTCAATCCCCAGTACTGGGGGCCGGAGGAGCCACGTATCTGCAGGACAGGAGAGCTGGGGGAGGGGAGTCCATAGGCTGGTGAGGAAGACTGATGCTGAGCCCA
>PVLC010044365.1:0-12255 GCA_004027655.1 Graphiurus murinus | reverse complement strand
TTATGAACCTATATTTTGTTTGGCTGAATGAAGAAAATGCTTATCTATGGAGCCCTACTCTGAGTCATATAATACATCAGATTTTATAGTATTTATAGCATTCGTTCATTTTTATCCTCATACTCCTCAGGTCAGCCTGACTGTAAAGCTCCTGTTCTTTTTGCACAAAAATCTTGTCACTGGCTTTTATATCTGTGCTCGAGGTACAAAGAGTTTTGTACAGTATTTGTGGGAAAGTGCCTGTCAAGTGTTAAACCACTGACTTAGAAATGGATGCGGAAAGCTGGGACAGATCTGGGTGGGGGGCTATTTAAAAACAAAACCTGAAGGGGAAGGATCTAAGGCATATAAATAGATCAAGAGCAGTGTTGCCGAAGAAACTGCTCCCTGATTCCCTGAACTGTGGAATAGAGATGAGAACAATAGCTGAGAATCAGAGCAAGGCCTGAGGCCAGGATGCACAAAAACACTGGAGAAAGTGGATTGGCTTAGGCTCAGCTGTAAATGGAGGGTATATTGGAAGGAAGTTAAAATTTATCAAAGAATAGGGTGTGGAGTGAATAAAGCCAGGTGACTCATGATTTACCCTCCGAACACACTAACCTGCCCAGATTGGGGACAGCTGCTTAAAGACCATCAACCAGGACATATTGGGATAGAAGGAAGATACCCTCTTACTCACAGTCAGCTCCCAGCTAGCTTTGTCTCCTCTTTGTAATTAATTAACTCATTACTCCTTAATTATAATTGTTAGTGCATATTCATTGTACAAAATACTGGGTTTCATTATGAAATTTCCATACTTGCATGTAATCTGTTTGTTTGTTTATTGCAGTACCAGGAATGGAACTCAGGTCCTTACACAGGCTAGGTAAGTACTTAACCACTGTGCTACATTCCCCGCCCATTTAAATAATTTTATTTTGAGACAGGCTGCTCTTGAAATTGGGATCCTCCAGTCTTGGCCTCCCAAGTAGCTGGGATACAGATAATTTCATAATAGATAGGGTGAAAAAAGACCACAGCTTTATATATGTAATTTAACAAAGTTAAATTACAATATTTTTAGTGCTGGGGATTGAACTCAGGGGTGTTCTACCTCCTGGTTACACTCCAGCCCTTTTTCACTTTTTATTTTGAAATATGGTCTCTCTAGGTTGCTGAGGCTGGCTGTGAACCTGTGATCCTCCTGTCTCAGCCTCCCAATACTGGGATTACAGGTGTGTGCCACCACACCCAGCAGAAATATTATTCTTAGATTATTCGTACAAGTTGTATTAACTTCCAGTGACATTGTGTATATATTCAAAAGTATCAGTGCCAATCTCATGTCATGTATGGGGAAGGGGAGGGCGAATGGAGGGAAGTGGGGTGAAGCTCACCAAGTGCGGTGTGCATGTATGCAACTATTGCTCTGAATTTCATTATGATGTGAGACCACAGTGCACCAATAAAAGTATATATAAAAAAGTTTTATTAAGTAGTCATGATTCAATTTTTTATTCTGACTAGTGAGGTCTGAATTTAAAGCCTTGCTTCTTCCTCCTAACTTCTCTGAATTTGAGTTTTTCTCTGCTGTAAATGTAGGCATTATTAATAATATGTGGCATTGGGTATTGAACCCAGAGTCATTCTACCTCGGAGATACACCCCCAGCCCTATTTTATTTGTATTTTGAAACAGGGTCTTGCTAAGTGAATAAGAGTCTCACTACTTGCTGAGACTATTCTTGAACCTGCGATCCAATCCTCCTGTCTTAGCCCCCCAAATACTGAGATTACAGGCATGTGCTGCCATGCCTGGCTTAATACTATCTATTTTAACTGCAAACTGAGATGTCACTACACTACAATCAGACCATATCATCACTTCATTTTCCTGCCATCTCTTACTAGATTCTCGAGCATTGTTGGCATATCCACTCTACAGTCCCAATATTTCTAGATACATTTCATTACCTCCTCTGCTCTTGTCTTGGTCTAAACCATCATTGCTCACTTGGATTACTGAAATAACCTCCTAATTAGTTTAGATGTTTCTGCTCGTGCCTACACCCTTTTCAGAATTTTCTCAACACTGTAATCAACATGAGCTTTAACATAAAGATAGATCACCTCAAACTCAGGCGATTTGGTCCACCTATACTACCCTCTCATTCTATTCTCTCCTCCCTGCTTTTCTTGCTTTTCCTGGACCGCATGCAGCTACCTCAGGGAGATCCTTTGTATATGCAGAACCCTTGCCTTGAATGTTCTTCCTTCAGATAGATGCAAAAAAGGATTTGCTCTCTTTGCTTCCGGTGTTTATGCAAATGTTACTTCCTCAAAGGAGTGTTTCCTCACTAATCTAATATTGTATATTTTTTTCCTCTCTCTTCCCCTCCATTCTCCTCCCTTCTCTGCTTTATTGTTTTTTTTTTTTTTTTTTCCCTTGGCTTTTATTACCATCTAACATCCTATATGTATTCTACTTCTCTCTCTCTCTTTCATTTTGTGGTACTAGGGATTGAACCCAGGGGCACTCTACCTCTCAGCTACACCCCCAACCCTATTTTATTTTGAAACAAAGAACAAAGTCTTGCTAAAGTACCATGTGCTGACCTCAAACCTATGATCCTCCCATCTCAGCCTCCCAAATGCTGGGATTTCAGATGTGCGCCACAGACAGCACCCAGCTTACTTCTTTATTTTTAACTGTCTCTACTATAAAGAATTCTGAAGAGCAATGATTCTGTTTTATACCTAGCCTGTAAAACTGCATGGCACATAAGTGTAACTTAGTAAGTAAATAAGCAAATAAATAAATACTTGTTGAACCAACAAATGAATGATTGGAAACCATATACCTATACATATCTACATCTTCTTGGATAACTCTGCTTCTTGGTGAAAACTTTTTTTGGAGGGGAGGGTTGAACCAGGGACATTCTACCTCTGACCTACACCCCCAGAACCCGCCCCCTCCTCAGCTTTTTGTTTGTTTTTGCAGTCCTGTGGATTGAACCCAGGAGCATTCTACCTCTGAGCTATACCCCCAACCATACTTTTTATTCTTTGTTTTGAAACAGGGTGTCACTGAGTTGTGGAGGGCTTCACTGAGTAGTTGAGGCTAGCTGTGAACCTGCGATCCTCCTGTCTCAGCTTCCCAAGTACTAGGATTACAAGTGTGCACCACCATGCCCAGCTTCTAGTTTTTTTGAGATAGGTTCTCAAGTTGCTGAAAGTCTTGCAAAGTTACTGAGGCTGGCCACAAACCTGTGATTCTCTAGTCTCAGCTTCTCAAGAACTGGGATTACAGGTGTGTGCTACCACCCCTGGCTAGTGAAAACTCATTCTAATGTTCAACTCTGGCCAACAGGAAACTCCTAAAATGTAACCCTGGCTATTAGAGTGATAATACAATAAGACCCAAAGGAAGCAGGGAAGGAAAGGGAGGCTCTTAGAAGTCCTCATTCCAATCAGAAGGCAGGGGGAAAAGCAGAGTCTCACACACACACACACACACACACACACACACACACACACAGCGGAGCTGCTATTGGTGGGCAAAGAACACAAATTGGGGAGACCCTCGAGGTGGATCAACCAAGTATTTGGGGATCAGGAAATTCCTTTCTGAGAGAAGAGAAGCTGTCTAACCCAGGTGTGCTGGTGCATACCTGTAATTCCAGTACTTGGGAGGCTGAGACAGGAAGATTGCAAGTTCATAGCCAGCCTCAGGAACTTAGTGAGACCCTGTTTCAAAATAAATTAAATAAGATAGGGTCAGAATTATATCCTGTAGGTAGATGGCCCCTAAGTTCAATTCCCAGTACCATACACACACACACATACACACACATGTTGTCCATTACAAAAGTCTTTTCATCTTAAGGCAAGCTGCTTTACGTGGAAGAGAAGATGTGGAAGGGAATTCCAGGCAAGCAAAAGGACTCCAGAACATTTTAGAAAAGTCTTTGTAAATCTGAATAGTTTAGACAATTTTGTCTCTTCTCTTTACTCATTCATTCAACTATAAAAATTTTATATACAGCAAATCTCATTTGCAGGGAGAGTTTGGTAAATGGAGAGCTTCCCATTGTCCCTGGGAGTAAAAGGGTAAGAATTGTTCACATATACATCATGGCCTTTTACCACTAGTCTGCAACTGAAAAGCTGTTTGCAAAGAAAACAATGAAATGATGAGTTACTCTTTCCCATTCCACTCATTATACTTCCCAAGAATACGTTACCATGGAAAACGGTTTCATGTGAGAGAGAGGCAGGAAGTACAGAGGCAGAAATGGAGGTACAAGAAAGAAATTAATCAGGTTAATTAAAAAAAAGGAGGCATTATCCAAATTCAAAAGGAGTAAGTTAAGAGGGAGATGGTGACAGTTAATCTACAAGAAAGTCTTTTGACCTAGGATTATCTTACAACATGTAACTTCTTACTGCCACTTAACGAACTAATTATGTGATTTCATCCATCTAAGCAAATCCTTTTTATATTGTTCTTTATGGCAAACTAAAACATGAGTCACGAGTTCCAAAAGCCTGAAAATCCCCATCTTTTATAGTACCTGCTTCAACAGTAAACGAATAATTGGCTGATAATCTTTAAGGCTGAGGACTATACACCCTCTACTGTTGTGTCAAAAAAAATCTAGAGGAGCCGGGTGTGGTGGCGCACGCTTGTAATCCCAGCATTTGGGAGACTGAGACCAGAGGATCTGGGTTCTCAGCTACCTAGTGAGGCACTCCGCAACTTAGTGAGACCCTGTTTCAAAGTAAAAAATAAAAAATAGGGCTGGGGGTATATCTCGGAGGTAGAATGCCCCTGAGTTCAACCCCCTACTGAAAAAAAAAAAAAAAAAAAAAACTAGAGTTGCAATACCAGGTTAAATTGATGAGATCATCATTACTTTCATTTTCAAACATTAGCTTTGAATTCAAAATATTCAGAAAAACAAATTCCAAAGAGAAAAATAGTAGAAATGACAATTTTTTTTCCTTTAAAAGACTTACATATTTCAGGCCAGCCTCAGTAGCTTTGTGAGACCCTGTTTCAAAATTAAAAGGACTAGGGGTTTAGCTTGGAGGTAGAATGCCCCTGGGTTAAATCCCTAACACGAAGAAAAACAAAACAAAAAAACTGAGCCTTCAATTTCTTTTTTTTTTTTTTCCAGTACCGGGGATTGAACTCAGGAGTATTCCACCTCCGAGCTATACCCCTAGCCCTATTTTTTATTCTTTATTTTGAAACAGGGTCTCATTAAATTGTGGAGGGCCTCACTAGATAGCTGAGGCTGCCCGAGAACCCGGATCCTCTGGTCTCAGCCTCCCAAATGCTGGGATTACAAGTGTGCGCCACCACACCCCAGAACAACTCAATGAGACTTTGGATATGGGCCCAAGCATGGATATTTTTCAGAACCTTCCTAGCTGATTACATTGTGCAGTCAGGATTGACAACCTCTGATCCAGGTGAATCTGGTATCAGTCATCAGAACTTCAAGTCAATCCTAAACTGGCTCCCACTGGAGCCCTTAGAGAACCAGAACAAATCTTATTTTCCAGCTCATGGTTACATATATGTAGTTGTGGCTAATCTACAACTAGTCATAGTAGTATTACTGAGATCTTTCAAGGTTGTCCCTGAAGGGATTCACTTTACTAATTATGGCTATCAGTGCCAGACTTGGCTCAAAGCCCTAAAGGATCATTGTGGCCCCTGAGGCCAGAATAGCTGTGCTGATAAAAACTTTCCCCAAGGGAAAGTTAAATGCCTTACCCTATTCTATGTGCTGAATGTTTATGTTGCTCATATACTGAAGCTCTACTCTCCAATGTAATGGTATTTGGAGATGGACTTTAGGGAGATGCTATAGTTTGGATCTTGAATATCCTCCAGAGCCCCATGTATTAAAGGCTTGACCCTCAATGTAGAGCTACTGGGAGGTGGTAGAACCTTTAAAAAAAGAGACCTATTGTGAGGTTTTAGGTCATTGTGGGTGTGCATTGTCAGACCCTGGTCCCTTCCTCTTTTATCTTTGCTTCCTGGTCAAATAGGTGGGTGGTTTTGCTGTTTCATACCCTTCTATCATGATGTGCTGCCACATCACAGGCCCAAAGCAATAGGAACAACCAATCATGGACTGGAGCCTTCAAAAATGGGAGACAAAGTAAACTTTTTCCTTTTATTAGTTGATTATCTCAAGTATTTTGTTATAGTGACAGAAAGCTGACTATTCAGAAGATAATGAGTTAGATGAGGTCATTAGGGTAGAGCCTTCATCCAATGAGGTTAGTGACTTATAAGAGACATCAGAACGTTCTCTCTCTCTCTCTCTCTACTTGCACCATGCACACATCAAGAAAAGGCCGTGTGAGGGCACAGTGAGAAGTCAACTGACTATAAACTAGGAAGAAAACCCTTATTAGGCCCTGGTCAATCCAGCCAGACCTTGATGTGGGTCTCTCAGCCTGCATAAATGTGAGAACTGAAATTTCTACTTTTAAGCCCACCCAATACATTATGGCAGCCTGTGCAGACTAAAACACACTGGGTAGCTATGATGTAATAACAAGTATATATATTTGGTCTTTGTGCTCAGTTCCTCACACAGAGCTCCTAAAGCCCTTGGAATTTCCTGAGTTATAATTAGGGGATACTTGGCGAGCCCCTGGATAGGTTTAGGACGAAGCTCATTGCCATGGGAATCAACCATGCTGTGTTAGTCAGCTTTTTTTGTTGCTGTGACCAAAATATCTGACAAGAGCAACTTAGAGGAAGGAAGGTTTATTTTGGCTCAATCCATGGTCAGTTCATGGAAAATCCAAAGGTTCAATCCATGGTCAGCAGGCTCCAAGGCAGAAGCATCATGGTGGCAGGGCGTGGTGGAGGGAAGCTGCTCGGCTCATGGCATCTGGGAAGCAGACAATCAGATAGACAGACAGGGGCCAGGAACAGATACAGTCCTCAAGGCCAAATCCACAGTGACCCTCCTCCTCCAGTCAAGTCCCATATCTGAACCTTCCTGCATTGGGGACCAGACTTTCAACACACAAGCTTCTGGGGGACATTCCAGATTTAAACCATACGATCCCATCCCTGGCTTCCAAAAGCTAATGCCCACCTCACAATGCAAAATGTATTCAGTCCATCCCCAACAGTCCCCTTGGTCTAAATAGTTCCAACATTGCTCAAAGTCCAAGTCCAGCTGGGCATAGTGGTGCAGGCCTGTAATCTCAATACTTGAGAGGCTGAGATAGGAGGATCACAGGTTCAAAGCCCGATTCAGCAACTTAGCAAGGCTCCCAGCAACTTAGCAAGATCCTGTTTCCAAATAAAAAATAAAATAAAGCTGGTGGTGTAGCTTGGAGGTAGAATGCCCCTGGGCTCAATCCCCAGTACCACACATACACTCACACAAATGAGATTAAAACAGTACAAATGAGGCGAGGCAGAAGGAGTTGATAACTGCATGAAGGCGTTACCATGAGCAATGAGGAGTGAAAGATGGCAAGAGGTTGTGAGTCAGGGTGCAAGAGATGTTTAGTGCAAGCCAGGCGTGGTGGCACACGCTTGTAATCCTAGCACTTGGGAGGCTGAGACCAGAGGATCTGAGTTCTCGGCCAGCCTCAGCTACTTAGTGAGGCCCTCCACAACTTAGTGAGACCCTGTTTCAAAATAAAGAATAAAAAATAGGGCTGGGGGTATAGTTCGGAGGTAGAATGCCCCTGAGTTCAATCCCTCGTACCGCAAAAAAAAAAAAAAAAAAAAAGAGATGTTTAGTGCAGGAAAATTGGGGAGACTTGTCAGGCCCGTGAGCTCCAATCCTCACTTCTAGCTCCACTCATGGCCTTTCTTTGAAGATCCTCCCTCCATCCCAAACCACAGATGCTAGAGTTTGCTTTTATTAAGAGAGTTAACAAGTTTCCTCACAATACGTCATTCATCTCTTATGTCTCATACTATCCCTAAGGGACACATAGTTTTGGAAATAAAAGGTCAATTATATAACAAACCAACTCCCTAACATGTAGCCAAATACTGAGAATTATATGAAAAGCAATTCATCTTCCAGGCAGCATAAGGCTAAGAACAAATGTGAAGACAAGCTTTATTTTTCATCTTTTAGCCTGTAGTCATTTGGAATCCTGCTGCAAAAAGACTGAAATTGTTTATCTAAGGAGAGTTAGGTCAGCTTCACCCAAAGATGGATCCTGCAGATCACCTTACCTTCTTTGATATGATCTTTGATATGAAAATATTTCAAATATTGATCATTAACTTTTACATTTACTTTGACATTTTGTTATGTTGCCTGCATATCCTATATATTCACCTATAATTGTACTCTCTTTCGTAGTAACCTTTTAGATCAGCAATTAGCAAATTTTAGTGCCTGTTTTTGTATGGCTTGCAAGATAAGGACGATTTTTACATTTTAAGTGATTTCTATAAAATAAAAAGAGTAATATTTTGTGTCACATGAAAATTATACGGAATTCTAGTTTGTGTGTGTATAAGTAAAGTTTTATTGGAACACAGCCACACTCATGCATTTTACATATTATCTATGTAAGGCTGATTTTTTGCATTACAAGGGGGAGTTAAATAGTTGTAACAAAGACCCTACGTCCTTTTAACGCCTAAAACATTCACAGTCTGACCCTTTACAGAGAAAGTTTGTTGACCTTTGTCCTAGATGACAAAAAAGATACTTGTTTAGTTTCCTCTGTGTATTATCTAGCCTTCTGCATCCAAGCACTTTAAACTGCTTTTTTTGTGTGTGTGGTACTGGGGATTGAACTCAGGGGCATTCTACCTCCAAGCTACACTCCCAGTCCTATTTTTTATTCTTTATTTTGAAGCAGAGTCTCATGAAGTTGTGGAAAGTCACATTAAGTACCTGAGACTGGCCGTGAACCCAGATCTTCAGGTGTCAGCCTCCCAAGTACTGGGATTACAAGCATGTGCCACCACACTCGACTTTTAAACTGCTTTCTAATGAAGATAATAATTCGTATGTATCACTGGCATTGATTTTTTGACTAGGCACTCAAAGTCTATTAGATAGGAAGTGGTGTTTCTAAAGTTGTTTTATTTATTTTCAAATCTGGTGTATAGTGTGTATATAATAAATGTTCATCAGATAAATTAGGGAGTGAATGACTCTGGTGAGTCTAGTAGTCTGTGACCTTAGCAAGATGCCAAGGACAGGCATACTCACTCTTGTTTCGTGTTTGTACAAAGCTTGAGGACACAAGCATCAGGAAACATGTCCATACCTGAGATCACAAACTCTTTCACAATGAGTTTTCGGATGTGAAATAGGGGGAGGTCCTCTCCTACACAGACAGTATCTTAATAGAATAAACAAAGAGAAGGGAAAACATCTTGTACAGCTGTTGACTTAAGTAGGACTATCCTTGAATTATTCCCCCCAAATACGATTGCTTTTTAATAATAATTATCCAGAGTACTTTATAATTTCCTGTGGTTATATGTCTCAAAATACCACAACTAAACTCTTAGAAAGTTCTTCCTGCTGCAGGGCGTGGTGGTGTACGCTTGTAATCCCAGCATTTGGGAGGCTGAGACTGGAGGATCCAGGTTCACGGCCAGCCTCAGCTACCTAGTGAGGCACTCTGCAACTTAGACCCTGTTTCAAAATAAACAATAAAAAATAGGGCTGGGGGTATAGCTCAAAGGTAGAACGCCCCTGAGTTCAATCCCCAGTGCTGCAAAAAAAAAAAAAAAAAAAAAAAAAAAGAAAGTTCTTCCTGCTCTTCAGCTTATTTCTTCATGCGGTAATATGTGCAGCTGCAGGGAACTGTACAACCCTGTGGAGGTGTGTGGGGGCTATTTTAATACCATTCACTTAATAACTTTGAGAGCATTTGCCTTAAAGTTTGAGTTGTGCTTCATTTTCCCTAGTCATTGCATTCTCAGTTTGGGGTAGTGCTTGTTATATTTTCTTTCTTTCTTCCATTTTTTTCCCTTTTGGTATGGGGTACAGGGGAACACTCTCAGAGGCATTCTACCACTGAGCTACATCTCCAGCCTGACTTCCTTCCTTCCTTCCTTCCTTCCTTCCTTCCTTCCTTCCTTCCTTCTTTCCTTCTCTCTCTCTCTCTCTTCCTCTCTCTCTCTCTCTCTTTCTCTCTCTCTCTCTCTCTCTCTCGTGTGTGTGTGTGTGTGTGTGTGTGTGTGTGTATGTGGTACTGAGGATTGAACTCAGGGGCGTTCTACCTCTGAGCTACACTCCCAGCCCTATTTTATTTTTTATTTTGAAACAGGGTTTGAGTTGCTAAGGGCCTCACTAAGTTGCCGAGGCTAGCCTTAAACCTGTGATCCTCCTGTCTCAGCCTCCCAATTACTGGGAGGCTTGTTACATTTTCATGTGCTTAAAAGTTACCATCTCTAAGCCGGGCGTGGTGGCGCACGCTTGTAATCCCAGCATTCGGGAGGCTGAGACCGGAGGATCCGGGTTCGCGGCCAGCCTCAGCTACCTAGTGAGGCACTCCGCAACTTAGTGAGAGTCGATTTCAAAATAAAGAATAAAAAATAGGGCTGGGGGTATAGCTCGGAAGTAGAATGCCCCTGAGTTCAATCCCCAGTACCGCAAAAAAAAAAAAAAAAAAAAAGTTACCATCTCTAGTACTCATGGTAGTGGAAATTAATAAATTATGATAGAAGATTGTATTTTGTTTTAGTTGATTCAGGCTGTTACAACAAAATACCACAAACTCCCCCAATTTAAACTGGTAAGTTTTAAATAACAGAAATTTGTTTAAAACTTACCCAGCTTTACAACAGAAATTTTTCCTTACAGTTCAGGAGGCTAGGAAGTTCATGATCAAGGCTCTGCCAGATTTGGTGGTTTCTGGTCAGAACCTACTTTTCCATAGATGGCACTTAATCTCCTCTGAAGGACCCCACCTCCTAATGCTATCACACTGGGGAATAGGTTTCAACACATGAATCTGGAGAGACAAACACAAACATTAAAATCTAGTAGACTGGGAATCTAAAAATCAAAGATTGATTCTGACTAAAGATGGTGCCTATGATGTCATAGCTGCTCCGTGAATTAGTCTGTTCCCTTTGGCCCTTTTCTCTGTGAAGCTGGATGATTCACTAACTTTCTTTGAGACTTAGTTTTCTCATCTATAAAATATGAGAAGAAAATGTTTTCTGGGTTGATATGGATATCAAATGATGTTTCCAGGAGAGATTAAAGATGGATAAAGGGAGTGCACTTCTTCCTATAAGACTCAGAATCTACAAGCAGGAAGACCATTTCTTGGCAAGAGAAGAAAAGCAATCAGAACTCAACAGAAGGAAAACAGTTGAAACGTGGTAGAATTGGACTCAGCACAGAGAGCAAAGGATTGAAAAGAGCTCCAAGCGTCTTATCTGGTGAGCAGAGAGTGGAGGCTGCACCATCTTGGCAAGTTCGCATTGGGGCTGGCAGCTGCTAGAACCTAGGGGCTCTCAGAGGCCAACTCCAGCAAAGAAGAAGCAGAATTTTGTCGAGCCAAGACTACAGAAAACTATCATCAAAAGTAATCACACTCTTCTCTCTATGCTCAAATACCTCAAGACTCAACTCTCCAGACCACACAGCCAGATTGCCCAGTGAAATCCTGCGGCCACAGCTGAACTTGGGCTGACAAATGACAGGACCTTCCTGCAGTGACCCCAGGGACTACCTTCCACCTCATCAAGACCACTATGAATCTACAGACCAACCAGCCAAATCTCCCAGAGACCTCCTGTGGCAGCAGCTGAACTCAGCCCTGCCTCCAGGGACCCCAGTGGCACTCATTAAGACCATGAGTTTACAAGGCATCCCAGTGGGAGCCTGTGCAGCTACAGGGAACTATATGGCAACAAACAGACCCAGGAGGGTCTGTGAATTGGCAAATCATCCCTGCAGAGGTGGGAACTCAACACTCTATGCCAGCAGAGTTTGGGCCTGACATGCATGCAAGCCAGTGCATGGAGCACTAACAGTGCCCCATGTGATTATAACCAGCACATCAGTGGTGGTGTCCCTGAGCCATCAAAGCTCAGCCAGTTGGGGAAGCAAAGAGATAGAAACAGCAATAAAAATCCTTTCATCAAAGAAAAGCCCAGGTCCAGATGGATTCTCAGCTGAATTCTACAAAACTTTACAGAAAAACTAAGCCTAATACTTCACAAGTTATTCTGTGAAATTGAAAGAGAGGGAATCTTTCCAAACTCTTTCTATGAAGCTAGTAT
>PVLC010044364.1:0-12188 GCA_004027655.1 Graphiurus murinus | reverse complement strand
TTTTTATTGGGGAATTGAGACCATTTATATTCAGTGTGATTATTGAGAGGTGATTTTTAATACCTAACATTTTGAGTTTTGATTTCTGTTTGCAGTAGTGTTTGTTCTTCTTTGCTTAGCTGTTTGCTTCCTGGAAGTTATTGTTTCTCTGGTTCTGACGTTTACTGGTTAGTTCTTCTTTGTAGTTAATCTCTTTAAGTAATTTCTCTAGTGCTGGTTTGGAAGACAAAAATTCCTTCAGTTTCTGTTTTTCATGGAAGGTTTTTACATCCCCGTCAATTTTAGGAGAGAGTTTCACTGGGGATGAGAATCTTGGCTGCAAGTTATTTTCTTTCAGTTTGGAATATGTTACTCCAGCCTCTCCTGGCCCTCATGACTTGATTCGGGAGGTCTGGAGTGATTCTAATTGGTTTGCCTCTAAATGTCACTTGGCCTTTTACTTTCATTGCCTTTAAGATTTTCTCCTTTGCCTCTACATTGGCCAATTTGATTACTATGTGGCATGGTGAACCTCTTCTTTGGTCTTGTCTTGAGGGAGTTCTGTATGTTTCCTGCACCTGTGTGTCGACTTCTCTTTCTATGTTTGGAAAATTCTCTGTTATTATTTCTTTGAAGAGATTGTTTATTCCATTAGTTTCAACTTCTATTCCCTCTTCTATGCCTATTATTCTTAGGTTAGCTCTTTTAAAATTGGCACAGATCTCTTCCATGTCCAATTCATATTGTCGTATTTTTTTTCTAAGTTATAGACTATAGATTCATTTTTGGAGTGGTCATCCTCTAAGAGTGATATTCTATTTTCCATGTGATATAATCTGTTGTTTGTAGTTTGTATTGAGGCCTTCATTTCGGTTATTTCATCTGTCACTTCCTTTAATGCTTCTCTTTTGTTTCTTTTCAGGTCGTCAAATTGTTTGTTTATTTGTTCCTTTATTTCCTCCTTTAATTATTTCCAGTTTTCCCTGCTTTCTTTCTGAAAATTCTGTATTGTTTCTAGTATTAGAGATCTGAATTGTTCTTCTGGTAATCTCTGCCATTCTGGGTTGGTGAGGTCTGTTATTGAGGGGTTGTGGTAACTCATTGTTTCTTTGTTATTTTTCCTTCCTATGGTTCCCTTGCTCTTGAGTTTATATCTGTCAGGAAAATCTGGTAGTGAATATAGAGTTTTGAGTGTGGAAGTATGAGATGGCCTTGGTATGAGACAGGAAAAAGAGGAGAAGAAAAGAGAGAAGGTAAAGTGTTAAGGAGAGAAATATAGATGGGGGGAGCTTGTAGAAGGGATAAGGAGGGGATTCAACAACCTAAGCAAGTAATTACAAAGCAAGTAATCATCCAAACAAACATAAAAGAATCGAGGTAATACAAATAAGAACAGGGTAAAAACAGATACAACTTAATACTAAAAAAAAATAAACAAAACCAAACAAACGAATAAAAAAAAAAGACCCCAAAGTGTTAAAACAGCAACCGGACACTAAAACGGACACTGCTTGTTCATAAGTATCAAGCTTAAATTTTTGGGTGTGTCTCTGGGATTTTAAGTTTCTCTGTCAATACAGGCAGGCGGTTTTGTTGGTATTAGCTTATGTCTCTGGTCTCTCCACAAGGCCTGGTTGCGTCTCTCGCCCTGCCTTTGCTGTTGGCAGGTGTGCAGTCTAAATGCTGGATTTTTCCAGGTGCCCTATGTGCACTGGGTTCTTCCACCCTTATGTTCCTAAGCTCTAGAAGGGCGGGTGTTTAAGTCTATCCTTTGTATAGTGTTCTCCACACCTTGGAGGTGCAGACTTATGTATCCATGCTGCTCGGCCTGTTCCTCCTCCGGTCCGCTGGGGGGGCGCCAGAGGTCACTGACCATCTGGGTAGTTGAAAGGAAGTTGGCTTGGCAGGGCTGGTAGCAAGATGGCCGCTGGTTTGTGGTGGGAACAGTCTCCCTTCTTCCTCCTGGGCTTTTTTCAGCACCTCTCGTTGCCCCAATCACGTTTCATTCCCTTTGAAGGCAGCCCTACTTCAAGCTCTGCTGTGTAGTCACTTTTCCCTCTTTGCAGCTGTGTGCAGCAGGGGCGCAGACCCGCCGGGGGGCAGATCCGCAGAGGGGCACAGTCCCACAGAGGGGCAAAGACCCTCAGAGGGGCAGACCCGCAGAGGTGCAGGCCTGCAGAGGGGCAGGCCTGCAGGGGCGCAGACCCGCAGGGGGGCGCAGACCCGCAGGGGGCGCAGGCCCGCAGAGGCGCAGGCCCACAGAGGCACAGGCCCGCAGAGGGGTGCAGGCCCGCAGGGGCGCAGTCCCGCAGGGGCTGAGACACTCAGGTGCGCAGGCCTGCAGAGGGGCAGGCCTGCAAAGGGGCAGGCCCACAAGGGCACAGACCCGCAGAGGGGCGCAGACTCGCAGAGGGGTAGACCTGTTGGGGTTTATGCTGTTTGTCCCGTCTCAGGCCTTCCAGTCGTTGTGGCTGTTTCAGGGGTCTCCACTTGCGTAGAGTGTAGTGTCCTGGGGGTGCTTGCTCCACGCCTACCTGGTCACTGTGTGGAATTTGTAGCTTATGGCTTCTGGTTGATCACCACAGCTCCAATTCCTGGCTCCACAACCAGCTTCTTCGACACCGTGGCCTTGAGTTTTTTGTATATCCTAGATATTAGATGTCTATCAGAAGAGTAGCTGGCAAAAATCTTCTTCCACTCTGTAGGCTCTCTGTTGAGGTTCTTGATAGTTTCATTTGCTGCATAAAAGCTCTTGAATTTAATGCAATCCCATGTATTGATCTTCCGTTGAGTTGCTTGTGCTTTCGGGGTCTTGTTGAGAAAGTTTTCACCTGTGCCTATGTGTTCAAGTGTTGGGCCTATGCTGTCTTCAAGTAGCTGCAAGGTCTCTGACCTGACTTCCAGTTCTTGGTCCACCTTGAGTTGACTCTTGTGCAGGGTGAGAAAGTGGGGTTTATTTACATTTTCCTGCTTATGGTTAACCAGTTTTGTAAACACCATTTTTTAAAGAGACTATCTTTTTTCCAGTGTATATTTTTGGCTCCTTTATAAAAAATCAGTTGACTGTAAACAGGTGGGTCTCTTTCTGAATTTTCTATTCTGCTCCATTGATCTATGTGTCTGTTTTTGTGCCAATACCATGCTGTTTTTCTTACTATGGCTTTGTAGTAGAATTTGAAGTCAGGTATTGTGATGCCTCCTGCATGGTTCTTGTTGCTAAGAACTAGTTTGCCTACCCTGAGCTTTTTGTTGTTCCAAATGAATTTAAGGACTGATTTTTCTATGAGGAGTGACCTTGGTAATTTAATGGGTATTGCATTGAATCTGTAGATTACTTTTGGGAGGAAGGCCATTTCCATGATATTAATTCTGCCTATCCAAGAGCATTGTAGATTTTTCCATCTTCTAAGGTCTTCATCGATTTCTTTTTTCAACTTTTTGTAGTTTTCATTATAGAGGTCTTTTACCTCTTTGGTTAGGTTTATCCCTAAGTATTTTTTTGGGGTGCTATTGTGAGTATAATTGTTTTCTGGATTTCTTTTTCAGTGGTTTTATGGTTGGCATAAAGGAAAACTTCTGATTTTTTAAGACTGATTTTGTGTCCAGACATTTTGCTGAATTTGTTGATCAGTTCTATAAGTTTTTTGGCTGACTTTGTTGGGTCTTCTAAGTATAGTATGTCATCTGCAAAAAGGGATAGTTTTAGTTCTTCTATACAATGTCATATTAAATGGAGAAAAACTGCAAGAGTTCCCGCTATAACCAGGAACAAGACAAGGATGTCCATTGTCATCCCTTCTGTTCAACATAGTATTTGAGACTCTAGCCAGAGCAATAAGGCAAGGAAAGGAAATCAAAAGGGTAAAAATAGAGAAATGGAAAATTTATTTTGATAGACTTCTGTTTTCCATTTTATTTTCAAAGAATTTCAGATATATATAAAATATATATAGGGATAGTACAAATACTATAAATGTTTTAGCCAGATTTACTTTGCATGCATGCCAAATTCAATTGATTTAAGAAAATTGACACCAACAAAAGCTGGTGAGGGAATCCTCGCACTGTTGGTGGGAATGTAAATTAGTACAGTCACCTATGAAATATATTATGAAGGTTACTCAAAGAAAAAAATAACACCTAAAATAGAACTACTATATGATCCAGTCATATCACTCCTGAGAGTGCCACACTATTTATGATAGCCAAGAAATATTAAGTGTCTATCAGTTGATCAATAGATCAAGAAAATGTGCACCAATATGCAATAAAATTCTATTCAGCCATATAAAAAGAGTGAAATCCTGTCATTTGGAATAATATGAATGAAAGTGTAGATGATTATGTAACAAGAAATAAGCCAGGCATAGAAAGCAATACTGTTTGATCTCACTCAGAAGTGGAATCCAAGAAAGTTGATTTACAAATAAAAAAGAAATTCAGTGGAACACAATGGCATACATTGTAATCCCAGTACTTGGTAGACTAAGACAAGATTGCAGGTTCTAGATTAGTTTCAACAACTTAGCAAGATCCTATTTCAAAGAAAGGGGGGAGGGGACTGGGGATGTAGCTTGGAGGTAGAAAGCCCCTGGATTCAATTCCAGTTACAATTTTTATTTTAAAATTTTTAAAAAGAAGATTAGAAAAACTGAAGATTACTAGAGTCTAGGGAATGTGTGAGGGTAGGGGTGAGAAAAGGTTTGTTGATGAGTACTATGTTACTTTTAGATAGGATAAATAAGTTCTAGTGTACTATTACACAGTAGGGTAACTATAGAAAATAATGTACTACATATATCAAAAACCTAGAAGAAAGGATTTTGAATGATTTTAGTGAAAATTGATGTTTGAGATTCATATGTTTAACTTTATTTTAATATGAAAATCATTCATGTATTGAAATATTGCATAGCTAGTATTCCATTGAAATTTAAGATTTTATGTATCAGTTAATGGTAAAGTTAATTAAAAATTAGTCTCAGCCAGGCATGGTAGCACACACTTGTAATCCCAGTACTTGGGAGGCTGAGACTGAAGAATCCAGGTTCGCGGCCAGCCTCAGCTACTTAGTGAGGCTCTTTGCAACTTAGTGAGACCCTGGTTCAAAATAAAGACTGAAAATTAGGACAGGGGGTGTAGCTTGTAGGCAGAATGCTCCTGGGTTCAATACCCAGTACTGGAAAATAAATAAATAAATAAATTATCTCAGCCAAGCATGGTGGTGCTTGCCTGTAATTCCAGTACTTAGGAGGCTGATAGGAGAATCTCAAATGTGAGGCCAGTAGGCAGCAATTTAGAAAGACCTTGCTTTAAAATAAAAACAAAAAGGGTAGGGATATTACTTGGAGGTAGAATGCCTCAGACCTCAATCTTTAATACCCCCCCAAAATTGAACTTATTTAAACTTTAAATCTAATTAATATACTAGTGATAGGGTTAAAATAGGATGAAATGGACATGAATAGATGAATCATAAGAGATTTTAAGAATGGTGAAACTACCCTCTCATACTGTAATATTGAATATAACAATATGTTTTATCAAAACCCATAAAATTACAAAGCACAAAGAAGGAACCCTAATGACAAATATGACCTCTTATTAATAATAATATATCACTTATTTGATTCATTAAGTGTAACAATTGTGCCACCCTAATGCAACTTGTTAATAGAAGAAACTGTTATGGGCAAGGAAAATATTTGGGGAATTTCAGCTTTTCAATAAACCCAAAACTACTCTAAAAGTATAGTCTATTGATTTAAAAAAGGGCAAAGTGAACATTATATTTATAAGACAGTTTCATTTAGCCTTTCTTAGTAAATTCTCTACCCAGTGTATTTCAGCATGTTCTTTAACAATATTGCTACTTTTTTCCCCCTTGAGGTATATAAGGATTTATTCTCTTACTCTCTATTCCTGATATGTCTGTGTATATGTGTATAGTTTGTATCCAAAACAACAAATCAATAAGTGACAGTGAAGAATAAGCTCTTGTACACTTTATCTTGTATCTTACTGGCCTTTAGAACATTACTGCAATTAACAATACCTTTTCCCAGTGTATTTTCTCTTTAGTTTTCAGAAGTCACATTTTCAGAACTCAGGAGAGCTGATATATATCATTTCATTTCACCAGTCTTAAATACTGTGCTGGTGATGCTCAAGACAAGAGTGAGACTAAATCATTAATTTACTGAATTGGAGCTAAGAGAAAATATGCCCAGCCAAGAACAAGGCTTGACTCACATAGTGGATTCCAAAGGATATGAAGAAGGTGAGCACAGTAGCAAAGGAGCAATTGATATGTTTTGAAAGTCTCAAGGAGTGACTGCATCCCCATACTTGTGTAAGGAATAAAACATTAAATATAATGATGAAATTAAATGGATTTTTGTAGTAAGATCACCATTTTTGCAGTATTTGGAATTAAGCCCCGTTTCCCACTTATGCTGAGCAAGTGTTGTACCACTGAGCTATATCCTTGGCCATAAGATCACCATTTTCCTTCTCTATCTCTTTGCATTTGTTCCTTTGTTTGTTGTGACCCTGGTGTTTGAACCCGGAAAATTCTACCTTCAAGCTACACTCCCAGCCCTTTTTTATTTTTATTTTATTTATTTATTGTTTTGCGGTACTGGGGATTGAACTCAGGGGCATTCTACCTCCGAGCTATACCCCCAGCCCTATTTTTTATTCTTTATTTTGAAACCGAGTCTCACTAAGTTGCGGAGTGCATCACTAGGTAGCTGCGGCTGGCCACGAACCCGGATCCTTCGGTCTCAGCCTCCCGAATGCTGGGATTACAAGCGTGCGCCACCATGCCCGGCTTTTTATTTTTATTTTGAAACAAGGTTTTGCTAAGTTGCTGAAAGCCTCACAAAGTTGCAAAGGCTGGCCTTGAACCTGCAATTCTCCTGTTTCAGCCTCTCAAGTACTGAGACTACAGGCATGCACCACATTGCCCAGCTACCGTTTTCCTTTTTGATGTATATATGCAAACTATCCAAAGTTTAACCTGTGTTTTATACTTACTATTAAGGGATTTAATGCATCATTGTGATTAAAGGAGTTTTCCTAATATTTTCTTGAAAAAATTAAAATGGTAATATATTACGAAATTAATTACTCTAGGGAAACCCTCCTAATTAGCAAATATGGTATAAATACAGGCAATAGAATGGATTCTTTTATACTCATATGGCATTCAAAACCTGAGAAAAAGAAAGGAAACTTTGAGAAGAACCTTTAATTTTTTATTGGTGCATTGTAATCATACATCATGAGGAAGTTTAGAGTGATAGAAACATACGTACATAGAAGGGCTTGGTAAGCCTTCCCCCAACTCCCACCCCACTCCCTCACCCTCCTTGTACACAGCACACAGTATCGAGATTGACATTGATAAATTTGTGTGTACATTATGTCCATTGAAGTACTTCCTTCATTGAATCTCCCTCCTTCCACCTATCTCCTTCCCGTAGTCCTTGTCCATCACTCCTCCACTAGGGTTTCCCCTCCTTTGTCCAGAGTTTCTCCTGTATCTCAATTTCTCCCTAGCTTCCAATGAAGAAAACAGCTGACCTTTCAATTTTTGTGTATGATTAATCTCATCCTTCATAATAGTCTCCAATTGCATGCATTTTCTTGAAAATGACATGATTTTGTTCTTATTTATGACTGAATATAATTTAATTATTTGTATATCCCATGATTTTGTGATCCATTCTTCTGTTGTTGTACCCTTAGACTGGTTCCATAATCTGACTTTTGTGAATTGTTCTGCTATAAACATAGATATGCATGTGTTTCTTTGGTATTTTGGTTTCAATTCCTTTGAGGAGATAACCAGGAGTAGTACAGCTGGTCATATGGTAGATTCATTACCAGTCTTCTGAGGAACTTCCACACTGATCTCCGTAGCAGCTGCACTAACTTACAATCCCATCAACAATGTATCAGAGTTCCTATGTCCCCACACCATCACCAGCACTCATTGTTGTTTGACTTCTTGATGATTGCTATTCTACTTGGGGTTGAATGGAATTCCAGTGTAGTTTTGATTTGCATCTTCCTGATTGCTAATGATGCTAGACATTTTCTCATATATTTATTGGTAATTTATATTTCTTCTTTTGAAAAGTATCTATTTAGTTTCATTGCCCATTTCTTAAATGGATTATTTGTTTATTTGGCCATAATTTTCTTGAGTTCTTTGTATATGCTAGATGTTATTCCTCTGTTGGAGGAGTAGCTGGTAAAGAACTTCTCCCATTCTGTTGGATCTCTATTAAAGTTCTTGGTAGTTTCCTTTGCTGCACATAAGCTACTCAATTGAATGCAATCTCACTTATTAATCTTTGTTTTAATTTTGTGTGCCTTTGTTGTCTTATTGAGGAAGATTTTTTTACCAGTGCCTTTATGGTGGAATATTGGTCCTATGCACCCTTCTAGTCATTGTAAAGTCTCTAGTCTAAGTTCCAGGTCATTGATCCATCTTGAGTTGACTTGTGTGGGATGAGGAGGTGGGATTTACTTCCTTTATTCTACATATTGATAATGATTTTTGCCAACACCATTTGTTGAAAAGGCTATATTTTTCAAGGACACATCTTTGGCCTCAAGTAAAAAATCAATTGACTCTGTGTGCATTTGTTTCTGAGTCTGCTATTCTGTTCCATTGCTCTATATGTTTATTTTATGACAATACCATGTTGTTTTTATTACTATGGCTTTGTAGTATAGTTTGAAGTCAAGTATTGTGATGACTCCTGCATGATTCTTGTTGAGAATTACTTTGGCTATTCTGGGTCTTTTCTTGTTGCACATGAACTTTAATGTTGATTTTTCTAGATGTGTGAAGAATGACCATGGTATTTTAAGAGGGATTGCAATAAATCTGTACATCACTTTTGGGAAGATGGCCATTTTGATGATATTTATTCTGCCTATCCAAGAGCATGGAGGATTTTTCTATCATAGATCTTCAATTTCTTCTTTAGTGTTTTATAATTTTCATTGTAGAGTTCTTTTACCTTCATTATTAGATTTATATCTAAGTATTTTATTGTTTTTAAGGTTATTGTAATTGTTTTCTGGGTTTCTTTTTCAGTGTATTCATGATTGACATATTAAAAAAAATTATAGTTTTTTTAGATTGATTTTATATTCCACTACTTTGCTGAATTGGCTAATCAGCTTTGGAACTCTATTTGTTGAGTTTTTTGAGTATTCTGAGTATAGGATAATGTCATCTGCAAATAGAGATAATTTCAGTTCTTATTTTTTAATTTGTATTACTTTTATTTCCTTTCCTTGCGTTAGCATTCTGGCTAGAGTCTTGAGTATATTGAAAATGAGTGGTCATTTAAACTTCAGAGGAGAGGAGGACAAGATGGTGTCTGAGTGAAACACCTCTCCCCAGACACTGTTCTTTCAAATCAAATTTGCCCCAAAACCAGCTTCTTTACAGAAGGAAAAAAGCAACAAAAAGGGACGAAAGCTGAACCACAACGGAAGAAAACTCAGATAGCCGGTTGGTCGGGGGAACAAAGGAGTCCTCCAAACAACACCTTGGAGGGACAGCAGGCGAGTGCGGGCCGCCGGCCTCCGGTCAGCCGCGGCCCGCAGGCTCGGAAGAGCTGCAACTGGGAACTCACTGGCGGAGTGAGAACCCGGAGCTGTGGAGGTGAGTCTGATTCCGAGAACTAGGCACTCCGGCGGACCCAGGGACCTCGGAGAGTTGGTCTGGAAACAAGGGAGTACTCCAGGCAGCACCTCTGCGGGTCTTCAGGCGTGGCGCAGACTGCTAACATCGGGCCGAGGACTGCGGGCTCCCGGAATTGGGACCCAGGACTGCAGAGGTGAGCCCAGTTCTGAGGGCTGGGCACCGCGGCGGACCCGGGGACCGGGCGTGGCGTGGGCACCCCGAGACCCCCACGCTCCACCCAGGCGGGGCATTCAACCACCGGACACAGCGACAGGAGCGTGTGGTGCGATCAGCCTAAACTCTAGCGGGACATATCCGGGGCTCCACAACAGAGCCTAGGGGACCGACTGCACAGCAAGGCTGGAACCAGGAGGCAGCAAGCTTGACAGATAGAAAGAGGAGTGGAACCACACAGAGCTCAGGAAAAACAAGGGAAAGGGCACTGCGCACCGCAAACCTGTGCACCACATTGCGCGCCAATCCCTCCCATGTAATATCCTGCCAACTATCCAGCTATCCAGACCTCCATTGATCTAATGCGCCCCCCAGCGATCAGAGGGGAGGCAGACAACAACAGAGATACGAGCGACAGTCATCAGTAGTTGGATTGCACGGGCGCAACTGTACAAAGGATAGACTCAGAGATTTAGGCTGTGGAAGGAGCAGCGGGGACGAGCCAGACACCGTGACTGGCTAAATACACGGGGACACAGCTAACAGCCCAGGCTTGGCGTTGGCCCCGGATCTCCATGAACTACCCAGGTGGGGATTGCCGCAACACTCACAGTGATCAGAACCCTCCCGTAGAACAGTCGGCAGAAGCCCCCGCGGGCCAATCAGAAGCTCCTGCGGGCCATTGTCTATGTACCATCCCAAAGATGGAGCAGTGAGCAACGGTGCAAAGGAGAGAAGAGCACAGGCGTGAATCCAGCTTCTTGACCGAAGGAAGAGAAGAAATACTGGAAACTTGAACACAAACTCGGAGAGGGGAGCCTGTGCGCGCTGGGAATGGCGGCTGCCGCCAGCCCCTCCCAACAACTTCCTGCTAGCTACGCAGATCATCATTGTCCGATTGTGCCCCCAGCCATCAGAACGGGAACAGGCCGAGCTGCAGGGAACTGTAAGTCGGGCTACGCGCACCTCAGGTGCAGGGTGCGGGACTCACAAAACAAAGGATAAACTCAGCCATCTGCCCTGCTAGAGCCTAGACAGGGCCAGAAGGGTGGAGGAACCCAGTGCTCACAGGGTATCTGGAAAGGCCTGGCTTTTAGACTGCTAAAGCAAAAAGCAGAGACAGAGACGCAGCCAGACCCAATGGAGAATCCAGAGACATAAACTAGCAGTGGGCAATTCTCTGCCTGCACTGACAGAGCAAATTAAAATAAATAAATAGATAAATAACGCCAAAGACACACGTGACAATTTAAGCTCGGTACTTAGGAACTAGGAGAGCTTTGGTTTTACTGTGTGCTATTTGTAGATTTTGGGATTATCTTTTTATTTTTTTAATTTTAATTTTTTTTTATTTTTATTTTTTTGATTTTGGTTTTTGGTTTTGTTTTGTTTTCTTTTTTTTATTCTCCTTTGGTGTTAAGTTTTAAATTTGATCTTTCTAAACTGTGTTATTGCTTTGATTTGTTTATGTTTGCTTAGATGAATACATGCTTTGTTATCTCTTGCTTAGGTCATAGAACCCCCTCCTTACCCCGTTTACAAGCCCCCCCCTATATTCCTCTCTGCTACACTTTATCTCCTCTCTTTTCTTTTCCTCTTCTTCCTGTCACATATCAATATCTAACATCTCTAATCTTTACCCCCTTCTGTACCCTATCCCTGCATCTATTACGGTGACCTCTCACCCAAACTCTATCTCTGAAGACACCCTGTCACCCCTAAACCCCAACTACAGAGACTGGACAAGAAAAATTGCAAGAACAGCAAAGTTATAAATTGAAGAACAGGGGAATCATGGGAAGGAGAAATAACAAAGAAACAATGAGCCACCACAACCCCTCAATAACAGATCTCACCAACCCAGAATGGCAGAGACTACCCGAAGAACAATTCAGATCTTTAATACTAGAAACAATACAGGATTTTCAGAAAGAATGTAGGCAGAACTTTAAAGAAATAAAGGAAGACATAAAGGAACAAATAAACAGAGAATTCGAAGACCTAAAGAGAAACCAAACAGAAGCATTGAAGGAAGTAAAAGATGAAATAATTGAAATGAAGGCATCAATGCAAACTATAAACAGCAGATTAGACCACATGGAAAATAGAATATCACTCTTAGAAGATGACCAAACTAACAATGAATCTATAGTACATAACTTAGAAAAAAAATACGACAGTACGAATTGGACATCGAAGAGATCTGGGCCAATTTTAAAAGAGCCAACCTAAGAATAATAGGCATTGAAGAGGGATTAGAAGTTGAAACTTTTGGAATAAACAATCTCTTCAAAGAAATAATAACAGAGAATTTTCCAAACAT
>PVLC010044363.1:0-12203 GCA_004027655.1 Graphiurus murinus | reverse complement strand
ATAATTTCATCTTCAAAAGGCCATTCCATTGTTCTGTCAAAACAAGCTGCTTCAGGATGTTGGGGAACATGGTCAGACCAGTGAATTCCATGAGCACGAGCCCACTGCTGCACTTCTATGGCTGTGAAGTGAGTCCCTTGGTCAGAATCCATGCTGTGTGGAATACCATGATGATGAACAAGGTATACTGTAAGTCCATAGATAGTAGTTTGGGCAGAGGCATTATGTACAGGGAAGTCAAATCCATACCCAGAGTAAGTGTTTATTCCAATAAGGACAAAGCACTGCCTCTTCCATAGTGGATGGGGTCCAGTATAATGAACCTGCTGCCCAGTTGCTGGTCAATCACCTCAGGAAACGATGCCACATCAGGGGCTTAGCATTGGTCTCTGCTGCTGGCACTTTGGACACTCAGTAGTGACTGTAGCAGGTCAGCCTTGGTGAGTGGAAGTCCATGTCGCTGAAGTCATCCTTGCCACCAGGGCCACTTTGCTCCTGAGCCCATTGGCCAACGATAGGGGTGGCTGAGAAAAGAGACTGACTACTATCCAGAGACCATGTCATCCGATCCACTTTATTATTTAAAGCCCTCCTCTGCTGAGGTCACCTTTGGATGAGCATTAACATGGGACACAAATGTCTTCACATTCTTCACCCATTTGGAGAGATCCATCCACATGCCTCTTCCCCAAATGTCTTTGTCACTAATTTTCCAATCATGTTTTTTTCCAAGTCCCTGACCATCCAGCCAAACCATTAACTATAGCTCATGAATGAATATATTGCCACAGTCTGGCCATTTTTCCTTACAAGCAAAATGCACAACCAGATATACTGCCTGAGGTTCCGCCCACTGAGACAATTTCCCCCTTGCCATTGTCCTGCAGTGATGTCCCAGAGAGGGGCTGTAGTGCTGCAGCTGTCCACTTTCTGGCACCTGCATGTAGTACAGAACCATTTACAAACAAGGGCCTAGTTTTCTCTTCCTCTATTATCTGAAGGACAAACTGTGTAGAGCCATATTTCTCATTGTTTGGAAGTAAATGTTGAATTATGATTTGCTTACTTGTTTTTTGTACATGTTTTCAAACCTCAATCCTATTTATTTATCAGCAAGAATTATAATAACCGTCTCATCACTGAAATTAGATAAACATCACAAGTAAACCACTAAAAGCTACACACAGCTATAAATAAGACACTTGAATCAGCAAGATTACTTTAGCATTCTTCCCAAGATTTCTTTGTGTTTAATTACAAAACCATCTTTGATACACTAATGCTCTGAATATCACTGCCCCAGTCATTTTCCTTTATCGCAAGGATGTGTATCTTATTGTTCTTGCCTCTCTCTTCTTTCTTTTATCTCCCCCCCCAAAAAAAAATGTCTCCAAGTTAAGAGCATTTCTGTTTCTAAACAGTAATTTTATATCCTGCTCCAAATCCAAAGTCTAAGCTTATTTCAAAGTCTTGCTTTAAAGCTTTACTTTAATCTTTTACAAATATAAGGCTGTGGGTTACAATGAATTTGAATTTAACATGTTAACATTTCTGCAGCACAATTGGCTGTAGATATCAGCAGGGTGTATGTTCATCTAAATAATTTAATTTGATGGAGCATTGGGCAAAACCCCATGTTACAAAATGTCAGCCCCCTCCCTCCATGTAATTTCAATCATTGTACACTCATTCATTTGGATTTAAGGCTCGGTGCCCTTATGGTTAATATTAAAATTCACTTACTTCTGGAAGGGATTAACTCTTGTCAGTAAACATCTGGATTAACAGGATTTATAAGAATAAGACATTGAAAGGAAGAGTTTGCAAAGTAAAGAAAATTTATAAAAACATGTCCAGAAAAAATATTTAGATAGCTCAATTCCCCCTGTCACCCCATCCCTTTTCATTCACAAGTCACTTAAAAACAGCCAATTTTCCTATAAAGTATAAGTTTATATAGGATTACTATTCTCTATAATTCTAATGTAAATGATGTTATGACACACTAATAAATATAATAAAATAAAAAAATAATTTGGATATGAGATTCTGACAATGCCACAAGTATGGAACTTTATGGCTCTATACATATTTCTCTTCCTATGACCAGAGACTTAATGTTATAAAGTATTCTAGGATCCTCATACTCAACATTATAAAATATTTTGTCAATGTTGGACAACATGAAAAACTGAAATAGAATTTAAGGAACATGAACTTTTGATTTAAAAAAATATTTCCACTATAGTTTGCTGTTTAGGAAAGACTGGAGTAAAGCTCGGTACTAAATTTTTAAATAAGCTTAGGATTTGGATTCATACTAGAGACAGAAGTTCTCATCTCCATTCAAGAGACTGGAATAAAAATGTTACTAAGATCGTAAGCAAATGCTTTTGTATGATGATAAATATGGACGTACAAAAGAAGACACAGTTTTTCCTTCAAAGGGTTGGGGCTTTATGCTGTTAAAGAAAATTGAGACAATATAAGAAAGGGTTATAAAATGGTCTTAGAGAACTTTTAAGTGTTCTCTGGTGGACTGAATCAGAAATTGGTTCCAAAGAAGTTACTGCAACATTTCTAAGGATTAACTGACTCTCTATTTCTAAGAATTTTCTTCTCATTACCTTTCCTTTCCCTATTCAAATGCTATCTGTCCTTCAAAGTTCAGTTGAAATCTAATCTTCAGAACAAAGTTTTCTCAGAATATTCTAGCACAACCTCATGTTCCACTCCCTTCAACTCACATCCTACCCTTATATTGACAGTATTTTATAGTCTCACTATTTACTACTTCATAAATCTCATCTCTAAGATTGAAAGCCCCTTGAAGTGAGTAACTGGATCTTACACAGGTATGTTGTATTCTACCCACCAGTTACTTTGTGTCATTAAATGTCCCCTGACTCTGGCATCGGATAGTATAGTTCCAAGCCCCATCACTGCCACACAACACCTGTTTGATCATGAACCAGGCACTTAGATTCTCAGTTTAGTTCCCTCCCCCATTAAACAGAGACAGAAGACCTATTCTACCCTCAATAGCATGTTGTGAAGATTAAAAAGGACATCATGAATAGAATTACACAATGAATTATAGTTTCCATGATGGAAGGCTTTGCTAGTGTACTTAATACCTATAAGTTACTGATTAAAAGAATAACAGGTGAATCTGAACTCATTCAGTATATGTAAAGTATATATTCAGATTGTACAAGTGATAATGAACAGCTAAAATTATAGTTAAGATATATATGTTCAATGGGAAAAGTAATTAGCATATAGGCCATTAATACCACAATTAGGTATACCATCCTAAGAAAGAAAATTAGACACTAGTTCCAGCCTTTATTCCTTTGAGGAGCAGAAACTTACATCAAGGCAATTTAAGCTTAAAGAGCTTGATGCCACAGTAGAAACACTCTTTACCAATCCATCAATAGACATAGACTCACTTTGTGCTTCTCTTTTTTTTTTTTTTTTTTTTTTTTTTTTGTTATTGGCTCATCTTAAAGAGGTATAAGCTGGAAGAAGCATACATGTACCCAACACCACAACACTCATTTAACCCTTCCCCAGTACAAACCCCATTCCTTCTCCCTCCTTCCTTCTCATGTTTGACTTTGACTTTGATATGTTTGTGAATGTACCTCAGGTGCATCAGGGTATTTCCCTCACCCCCATATCATCTCTCTCAGAACAAGAAGGTCCCCTTCTTTGCTCATCTAAGGTTTCGCCTTCTGTGTCTAGAGTTCCTCCCACCCACTTTCTCCCTAGCTTCCACATATTATGGAGAACATATGACTTTTTACTTTTTGTGACTGACTAATCTCACTTAACATAATGTTTTCCAGTTCCATCCATTTCCATGCAAATAACATGATTTTGTTCTTTTTATGGCTGAGTAAAATTCCACTGTGTACATATCCCATAGTTTTGTAATCCATTCATCTATTGATGGACTTCTTGGCTGTTTCCATAGTTTGTCAATTGTGAATTGTGATAAACATAGATACACATGCATTAATCTGATAGTTTTGTTTCCATTCTTTTGGGTAGATACCCAGAAGTGGTATTGCTGGATCATATGGTAGGTTCATTCCCATTTGTCTGAGGATCCTCCATACTGTTTTCCAAAGTGGTTGTACTAATTTGCAATCCCACCAACAATGTGTTAGAGCTCCCACTTCTCCACACCCTAACCAGCATTTGTTGTTTGTGTTTTTAATGATTGCCATTCTAATTGGGGTTAGGTGAATTCTCAGAGTTGTTTTGATCTGTATCTCTATGATCTTCCTCAAAAAACTAAAAATACTTAGGAACAAATCTAACCAAGGAGGTAAAAGACCTCTACAAGGAAAATTATAAAACATTGAAGAAAGTAATCTAAGAAGACCTTAGAAGATGGAAAGATCTTCCATCTTCTTGAACAGGCAGAATAAATTTCATCAAAATGGCCATTCTTAGCCGGGTGTGGTGGCGCACGCTTGTAATCCCAGCATTCGGGAGGCTGAGACCGGAGGATCCAGGTTCTCGGCCAGCCTCAGCTACCTAGTGAGGTGCTCCGCAACTTAGTGAGACCCAGTTTCAAAATAAGGAATAAAAAATAGGGCTGGGGGTGTAGCTCGGAGGTAGAATTCCCCTGGGTTCAATCCCCAGTACCAAAAAAAAAAAAAAAAAAAAATGGCCATTCTTAGAAAAATGATCTACAGATTCTATGTGATAGCCATTAAATTATGAATATCATTCCTCATAGACATAAAAAATCAGTCCTTAAATTCATTTGGAACAACAACAAAAAAAAACCCCAGAATATCCAAAGTAGTTTTTAACAATTAGAACCACACAGGTGGTATCACAATACCTGATGTCAAACTATACTACAAATCCACAGGAATAAAAACAGCATTGCACTGACACAAAAACAGACACATAGACCAATGGAGCAGAATAGAAGATTCAGAAACAAATCTGCACACTTATAGCCAATTGATTTTTATTTACAAAGGGGCCAAAAACAAACACTGAAAAAAAGACATCCTCTTCAACAAATGGTGTTGGCAACCTGGTTATCCATATGCAGAAAAATGGAGATAAACTCCACTTTCTCACCCTGCACAGGAGTCAATTCAAGATGGATCAAATACCTGGAAGTCCAGTAAGAGACTTTGCAGCTACTTGAAGAGGGGATAGGTTCAACACTTCAACAAATAGGCACAGGTAAAAACTTTCTCAACAAAACCCCAAAGGCACAAGAAATTCAAAGGAAGATCAATATGTGGGATCGGAAAAGCTCCTGTGCAGCAAAGGAAACTATCAAGAACCTAAACAGAGAGCCTACAGAGTGGGAGAAGATTTTTGCCAGTTACTCTTCGGATAGAGGTCTAATATTTAGGATATACGAAGAACTCAAGAAAATCACAGCTAAGAAAACAAATAACCCAATCAAAAAATGGGCAAAGGATCTAAACAGACACTTCACAAAAGAAGAAATACAAATGGCCAATAAATGTATGAGGAAATGTTCTCTTCAATTCTTGCCTGCTTGTGTTACTTAAGTAACTTATCTATCACTGAGTTTCTATTTAATAGAATATGTCCTATAAATAAAGAAATTATTGAACTCATAAGGAAGTGTGTCAGTAAGAGGGTAAGGTTAGTTCAGAGAGCACGTGCAGCCAGGGGTGAAGGTCAACAAGAGTTGTGCGCACATATGTCACTCTTACCTGAACTACACTATGATGTGAGACAATGATGCACCAACAAAAGTATGTAAAAAGTAACATTATACCTAAAAAAAAAAAGAACATGAGAACATGTAAAGACTGCTTATTTGTAGTTGTTAAAAAGAATGAGATTAACCGAGTGGGGTAGTACATACCTGTAATCCCAGTACTTAAGAGGCTGAGATAGGAGGATCTCAGGTTTGAGGGCAGCTTCAGCAATTTAGCAATTCTCTCAGCAAATTAGTGAGAACCTATCTCCAAATGAAAAATAAAATAGGATTTGGGGTGTAGACCAGAAGTAGTATGTCCCTGGGTATAGTTCCCAGCACCACACACACACACACACACACACACACACACACACACACACGCACACACAGTTTAATCAATAATAATGTATCAATATTGATTTATCAATTATAAAAATATATAATAATTCAAAATGTTAATACTTGGAATGGGGTGGGGTACATGGAATGAAAGGATAAGAAATTACATGGAAATTGTTTGAACTCCCCACTCATTTTCTTTCTGTAAATGTAAAAATGCTCAAAAATAGTCTATTAGTTTCTTAAAAATAAAAAGTAATGTTTACATAAGATTTTAAGGTCAAATATAAAACTTATTACTGTTTCACAGAGCAATGAATCCATATCCTTGGAGGAATCTTTTCTAGCAAAAATAATTTGCATCTCTAGAAGAGAAAAATGAGTAAGTTATATATTAACTTCATAACGTCAGGAGTTTAATCAAATAGTACATAGCACAGTCAAACACAGGTATATCCTCTTAGAAATATTCTTGCCTGGCCTATTAATAATACCACAGTATGTCACTAGAAGGACCTGCCCACATCATCTGCTTTATTTTTTATTTTTGATACACTTTATTATCATTTTTCTGGTTATTATTATTGTTGTCTTCCCTCTTGGCTGTCATAAATCAAGCACATTGCAGCTACAACCTTGATCTCTCTTGCATGATCTCTAGCCTAGTTGTATTTAGTAGTTATCACCTTGGTTCATGCTCTTGGCACTGGTGCCCCAGGACCCTTCATCAGCTTCTCCTTCCTTGCAGGTCAAGTGCTCATCCTGAGCTGTGATGCTGGGTGCTGGGAACCTGCTGAGTCAATGACTCGAGAGAGACCAGAAACA
This sequence comes from Graphiurus murinus, assembly GCA_004027655.1. Lineage (NCBI taxonomy): Eukaryota > Metazoa > Chordata > Mammalia > Rodentia > Gliridae > Graphiurus > Graphiurus murinus. Next base: position 5,323 of record PVLC010044363.1, on the reverse strand, counting down.
GCAAGAGCCAAGAATTGAAAGCAGTTTAAAGAGTACCATCCTATTCAATTTATTTCTTGACCTGCTTCTACAGACACCAGCATTTCCCTCTGCTTAAAACCAAGAGCTCAACGTCTGAACCAAATCTGGCTGAGCCTAAAATCAGTTGCTCAGTCATCTTGATAAAAGCTAGCTGTGCATAATCCTTTCTTAGGAAGAGTCTATTAGAAAGGCAAAAATAACATCGGGTATATAATAAAAGACAAAATAACCACGATGGAAATAGACTACAGACAGGCTGAACTGCTTGAACAAAAAGAAAAAATAACTGAATGCTAGACTCTCTGGCATGGTTGATGGACCAGTAGAATGTAGCCATTAAAGGTGACCTTTCAGATAAGTTTATGTCCTGTTTTACCAATTATTATACATTGAACTTGAGCAAGTTGCTTGATTTCTCTGAGCCTCAGTTTTGTCATATGCAAAATGGGGATAATACTCGTACTTGCCTCATAAAGTTTTTAGAAGATTAAATTTGCTAAGACATTATGATCTTGATACTTAGTAGCACTCAAATCATATCAACAGCCAGGCACCATTGGCACAGGCTGTAATCAGAGAACTTGGGAGGCTGAGACAGGAGGATTGCAGGCTTTAAGCTAGCCTCAGAAATTTAGTGAGATCCTGTTTCAAAATAAAAAAGAAATAAAATAGAGTTGGGGGTGTAGCTCAGAGGTAAAACACCCATGAGTTCAGTCCCCAATACCACATGAAAAAAAAAAATTGTATCAATGGTGTTTTAAGTTTGCTCTTCATAGACCTTTCACTCTCTCTGAACTTCAGACTTCTCATTTCTATACAAAAAATAATTGTATTGTCTTGACCATGAGCCAATGTTCTTATGAGGATCAACTGTGTACATATCCATCATAAGGTGTCAATTTCAAGTGACGCTTTCAGGATGGTAGTAGTGCCACTAACTAAATGGAGAAGTAACTTAAATTAGCATTTTGTTTTACATAAATAGGAATATATTTAGGAGCAGATGCATGGGAATCTTCCATTAATTTTAAAATTAAATGAGACATTAATGGGATATTTCATATGCAATGCCCATTTAAGGCTATGCCATCTGTCTACTATCCCCTGAACTTCCCTACAAGAGGTAGGTTTGCTCTCTTTTACTCTTGGGAATATTTGTGCAAATATAAAGTACTACAAGGTACAGCATCATGAAACAAAGAATAAGATGTGACTAAATATCATGAGCAAAGAATATGCTCAATTTTTTTCCTAATTTGTGGTAATTATGGAATAACAGCAACTTTAAAGACAAAATGAGGCCATATAGTACACAGAAGGGCTGAGTTTTGAAAACATATTGGGATAGGCTGTGAAAAAGAAATTATACAAAAAGAACTAATATAAATAAATAAGTAAATAAATAAATAACAAGTGGGCATGGTGGTGGTATGCCTGTAATCCCAGATGTTGGGAGGCTGAAAGAGAAAGATCAGAGATTAGAGGACAGCCTTGGCAATGTAGCAAGACTTTCAGCAATCTAGGGAGACTCTGCTTCAAAATAAAAATAAAATGAGGTGGTTGCATAGCTTGGAAGTAGAACCCCTGGGGTTCATTCCCCAGTGCCACAAAAAATACATACATACACACATACATACATACACAGGCATTCTCCTGTGGTAATCATTAAGCATCAAGTGAACTTTTTAGGCAAGTAAAAACATGGGGGTTTTGTTCCTCTCTCCACTCTTGTTATACAGGTGACGAATACCTTGGTGGCATGCTACACTAATTATTGTTAGCATCAAACCAGGTCACACATGGTATGGCATATGGCTAGCTTTGGCATCTCCATTTATTAGTATCTCATTAGAAATTAGTATCATCCAGCTCAGAGATGGGAATTTCATGGAAGTTTCTCCTCACTTCAAATTGAGAAATCCTTGAAGTGAGAAAAAATGTGATGTGATTGAGATATAAGAGGCATTACTCAGGCTACTACTCAGCATACCACTAAATAGGAGCACTATGAATGGGTGCTCAATTTCTTTTTGAGGCCAGGGCAGAACTCTGAAAATCAGACTGGGTACATAGCAGAATAGGGGCCCACAATATTCTAGCCTTGAAAATTTCAACAGCAAAGCTTGGCCTTTGCTGTGCCAGGGGTGTGCATGTATTCTACATTTCTACCCAGTGGTAGAATTGTTAACTCTAGGATTTACTCTCCCTGCTAGAGCCGTGGCACTAAGCCAGGACACAGTTGACAATGTCTAATGGCACAACTAGAGAGGAGTGAGCTACTCACATCTAGTTTGTAGAGGCCAGCATGGCTACTAAATATCCTACAATGCACAGGACAATTCTCCACAAGAATCTTATCTGGCCCAAAGTATCGATAATGTTGAGATAGAGAAGACTATAGTAGAGTGTCCAGCATTCAGTCCCTCTCCCCACTACAGATAAGGCAGGCACAGAATCAACAAAGAAGGGAGCATAAAACTTAAGGGCTCAAATAAGAAGAGGAAAGGGAAAAAGAGGTCCCATGATTTTGAAGTTAGAAGCTGGTACTCCACAGAATGTATTGGAGAGAAATAGAATGTCTGTAGTAGTAAGAAGGCTACACACAAAGTGAATGTTGAGCATATGTAAAAAATAATTTAAAAAAAATGTTACATAGAATACATTGTGATACAAGAATGGCATCCTATAATAAAAAGGTGAGAAACAAATACCACATGGGAAAGAAAAACCTACAGAAGACCAGCCCCATGATCATTAATTTTTTTTTTTTTTAATGAGAAGGGAACTGAGAGTGCAGGCTGATGTGTATGTATTTCTGCTTACATTCCCATAGACTCTCACAGTTGGTACAGTGGAAGATTAAATAGGGTGGCAAATGCTTTTATTCTCCTTTCTTTAAGAAGTGGGTTCCCTGTCATTTCCAATGAACATTGGAAGGCCTTTGATTAATAAAGTGCAGTTTTTCTTTTTCTTAGTGAATTACAAAGACTTTTTAAAAATTTTTATTTTTCAGCATGGATTTTTTATACATTTCTTGAGTACAACAGGGTTACATATACATTTACGACATATCAATCATTGTCAGAGCACAATGAGCACCACTTCTTCGTTTTCCACGTATAGCCCACATTCTTAACATAGCCTGGTCAAGCAAACTTTCTAGAGTCATAAAACTATAAACCTTTAGAGTCATATATTTACTTTCTAAGAAGTAGGAGGGTCTTTCATCTACGCATCCTAGGAGCAATCACCAAATTTCGAGAAGCCAAAGTAGCCATAGCAGAATAATCAGTATAATTACTCATATATGCAGATAGCAACTGCCAGGAGGGAAAGGGTCCAGCTGAGCTCACACAACTCCCCCGTTTTTATTTTAAAATGCACAAAGGACCGTGCCTGTCTTAGGTCATTTCCTATCAGGTGCATAATCTTACCCGTCATGAGGTCTCGATGAGTCATTCAATGAGCCCTGTCTTAGGTTGATATTGCCCTGAGAAAATTGAACCCCTCATTGACTACCAGGCCCTGTGCAAGGCAGTGCTTGCAGTTTTATTCCATGTAAATCTGCTTGTATACTAACAAAGGCATTGATCACAAGGCGTACAACAAGTGGTAGAATGCATAAGCCTAGAATGACTATAGCTGTTGCTCCTATAACTCCTCCCAGCAAGGAGGTAAACGAGGGCCAGGTAGTGACCAAGGCTTGAAGCCGATCTACAAATGTCTTAGCTGTTTCTGCCACATTAATAGAAATGTGCTCCACATTATGTAGACCAAAAATCTCCTGGTGTAACTTTAACAAATCCTTTTTTTGATTCGTGCATTGTAATCTCATATCTTTGTTAGGTACAAGCTAGTATAGGTAAAGGCATACATGCACACATTTCTCATTTAACCCTTCCCCAATTCCCGCCCTACTCCCTCCTCCTCCCTCCTTCTCAAGGTCAGTTTAGTGATTGACTTTGATGTGTTCATGAAATTATATCATGCTCATTAGGGTGTTCCCCCTCCCCCCATCACCTTCCACTGAGTCAAATTCTTTGTTCACCTAAGGATTCTCCTTCTTCACCTGGAGTCCTTCTTATGTCCCATTTTCTCCCTAGCTTCCACATATTAGGGAGAGCATTCAATTTTTAACTTTTTGTGACTGACTAATCCCACTTAATGTAATATTTTCCAGTTCCATCTATTTCCCTGCAAATAACATGATTTTGTTCTTCTTTATGGCTGAGTAAAATTATATTGTGTACATATCCCATAGTTTTGTAATCCATTCATCTGTTGATGGACATCTTGGCTACTTCCATAGTTTGTTCAGTTTCTTAGTCCAAGCTTTAAGCAATTGAACTCCCACCTCCTGCTTCTTGGAATACCTTCTTTGGGAGCCTAGAACTGCCCTGAACAAATTCTAATATATTCTGGGAACGTCATGCTGGAAAAGTCACATGGAAGGACTCCAGTCATTAGCACCAGCTATGCCAACCTTCTACCTGTCCCTATCAAGGTGGCAGACATGAGAGGGAAGCTATCTTGCACCTTCCAGACCAACCAGCTGATACCAGGAAGTGACCTTCGTAAACACCACATGAAAAGAAGTGACCCACTGGGCTGTACCTAAATTCCTGATTTACAAAATTGTGAGGTGTGAAAAAACATGTTTTAAGGCATGGCATTTTGGAGTGCATGTGACATAGCACTAGAAAAACAAAATATTGTTTTGTTGTATTTATAAAATACTAGTTTAAAGCATTCTTCTCTAGGTATTGATATGGGGATAGAGATAGAGAAAGATGCAGATATGAAAATTGAATAGATTCTGCCTGAGTGGTCACAGATCCTTGTGCTGGAAAAGAAAGCAGCAGGTAAACATTCCACTTTATACTGTTTTATTTTTCAATCGAGGTTATCTTTAGATTACAGAATTATAGCACAGCTTGTAACAAAGGGAATAGTTTTCAACCCAGAGATAAGACTTAAAAACCCAGAATTTAGTTCCCACCATGTCTGACAACACTGCCAGCATAAGTCAGCGTGGGGTTAGAATTCTTTGTTTCTTATGTAGACTAATCAGGAAAGTTGTTAATTTACAAAGATAATTCGTTATTGTATTCTTTGTAACTCTGTCATTCCTGCCTGTAAATTGTGTCAGATCTTGAATTCTTTATCATTTATCTTGGAGGAAAAAGACAAAAATAAACACCTATTCTTTTATGCTTTCCAGTACTTAAAATTTGCTCAAAGAATGGAGGATTTCTCTGGTCTGTTGGTACTGATGGATAAATTGATCATATTTTGGGAGACG
>PVLC010044362.1:0-12061 GCA_004027655.1 Graphiurus murinus | reverse complement strand
ACACACACACACACACACACACACACACACACACACACACACACATACACGCACGCACACTCCTTTTAGAGATGCTTCATCCCACTGCTATGAGCTTCTGGGTGTTATCAGAAAGTGTCATCAGAGGTCAACAGGTTGTGACATGCTTGGTGATCTCACTGTCTCGAGTTTCTCTGTTTAGCAGGACTTCATGCAGCCCTTTATATTTCCAACTACAGCACATTGAACCTTGAGCATGTTGTCTTATATGGTTGTAAACCTTGCTATCAAGGGAGGCACCACCGGAATCTCTTGTCCAGGATCTGATTAAACTTCTACACTTGGCAACTGAAGGCAGTTTGAACCATTATTTCAGGTTATCTAATCACAACTGAGCCTCCACAGCTGCAGCTGGGATCCGACAAAGTGGATCAGCCTTGGGGAAAGTGCAATCAGAATCTGCAGTTCAGGTGGTGCAGCTGACCATGCCTGGCCAGAGAAGCCCAAACTTTACAAAGCTTTTTTCATTTTGATCAATTCATTTGACTCCATCAATAACTCAGCAAGACTGGCAAAGTGACATTATTGCTTTCATTCTTCAGATGAAAATCCACATGCTTTTGGTCTTTGGCAAAATGGTTTTGTCATTCAAAGCTATTTTGACCAAAGTTCTCAGAATTTGACTCAAAGTTGTTTAAGCAGAAAAGAACATTTATTATAAAGGTTCAGAAACAATATCATGAATTATTTCAACCATTCAGTTGACAATTATTTATTTTTGACCATTATGTTCTAGAAAATTTGTGATGGAGTCTGGGGACATAATGATAAACAAGATAGAAACAAACTTTGCCTTCATACATCTTATTGTTTGGTAGAAGAGAGAGATATTCTGCTGTTTGGTAGAAAAGAAAGACTTTTCTGGCAATCACACAAACAAAGGTTAAATTTGATTTTTTTTTTTTTTTTTGCGGTACTGGGGATTGAACTCAGGGGCATTCTACCTCTGAGCTATACCCCTAGCCCTATTTTTTATTCTTTATTTTGAACTGAGTCTCACTAAGTTGCAGAGTGCCTCACTAGGTAGCTGAGGCTGGCTGCGAACCTGGATCCTCCAGTCTCAGCCTCCTGAATGCTGGGATTACAAGCGTGCGCCACCACACCCGGCTCTGATTTTTTTTTTTTTTTTTTACTTACTACAAAAAGTGACAAGAAGATTGGGTTGATGCCATGAAAGCTCAGTAGGTAGAGTTGGTTTGAGATCTGAGAGATGGTTTGCACAATCTGAAATCTGAGAGATGAGGAGTTATTTAGGTGAGGAGGGGAGGGAAGATAGTTTCTAGTGAGCATGGAAACTATTGTGGACCACAGAAAGATGATGTAGCTAGAAAAGAGAAGGCAAGTGGGAATTAGAGCAGAGGTGAAGTGGGGATCATATATGGGCCAGAGCTTACAGTGACTTGCAGGCAATACTAAGGGTGATTGTCTTTACCCTGGCAGACTGGACAATCATGGAAGATTTTAGATAAGGGAGGCGTTGACATGATCAGCCTCATATTTTTTAACAATCACTCTACTGGTATGAGAGGTGTGTATTGGACTGGGGACAGAAAAAGAGACTAATTGGGGGGTATATCAATTAGGATTCAATCAGATCTTCTAAGAATAAAGATACTACAATGCAGAACAAGAGATCTGTTATAGGGAGTAGATCTTACACAACTGTGGGAACTGGCGTAAAATTAGAAAGTCTAGAGATTTGTTGAAAGTGAAGACAAATCGGGACCTGTGTCCTCTCACCAAATCCTTCCTTGATGTTGGACATGCAGAAGAAGCTGGGGCCCTTCCCTAAGCACCTGTACATGCACACACACCTGGCTCAGGATCTGGAGATGATGAAGGAAGAGATCTGGAAGAAGCTGGAGGATCTGCAGGTGTGACTGCTGCTCCACACCATCAGGTGAGCCAGGAAGATGGGAGAGCTGCCTCTGACTCTCCATGCCAGCCTTTAGAAAACAGGAGCTAGGATTTCCTTCTTTTTCCACCTTCCAAATCTTGCTTCATTTCTCTGTGGTCAGCTTTAACCCAGAACCAGGCAGAGGAGAATGCAGAGAAACAATGCTTACCCATAGTCAGGTTGGTGCAGCACAAAATGACCATAGAGGTGGCCACCTTCAACCAGGACAGAGATAATGGTTCAGATTAAGTAGGGGGAGGAGTGAATTAATACTTCCAAAGAGTGCAGTCTAGTTATTTTGTGGAGTGTCCCTCAGCTAGGGCAGATCTGTTGGTTTTTCATGATTAAATTCAGGCTTTTCCTTCTGTGTGTCTGGAAGAGTTGAGAAGTGATGTTGTGCATTTACCCCAGGTGCATGTAGCAAGAGGTACCTGATGCCAGTGTTCCCTGGTATCAATGATGTTGGCTCTGGTCACTGGGTTGTGATGGTGTCTTCCAGCTTTTTACACTGTATAGATACAGTATTTGTAATTATTAATTGATGGGGAAACAATTTCAAGCTATTTATATATATATATCTTGATATATATTCTTTATCAAACGTTCACACCCCTGTGTTAGTATCCATTGATTATTTCTCTTATTTTTAAGTTTCATCTTGAAATAACTTCAGAATAACAGAATGTTGCAAATATAGAACTAAAAAGTCCCATATGTGGTTTACCAAAATGCCACAAATATCATCAATTTACATAGCCACAGTACAATAGCCAACACCAAGAGATCATCTGATATAACACTATATATAATACTAATATATAGACCTCATGCAAATTTCACCAATGCCACTAATTTCCTTATTTCTGATTGAATCTAGGATCACACAATACATTTAGTTTTCGTGTCTCCTTAGTCACTTGAATCTGGAACAGTTCTTCAATCTTTCTTTTTTTATGACCTTAGCTCTTCTGAAGAGTCCAGTTTAATGCTTTTTTCTAGAATGTCCTGAGCCTGGTTTGTCTGATAATCCCTTATAATTAAATTCAGGTTATGCATTTTTGGTAAAAAAAAAAAAATAGTGCACATGTGGTATTGTGTCATTCTCACTGCATTGAATCAGGAGGAAAATGATTTCAATTTGTTCCCCAAATGGTAACTTTGATCATTTTGTTAAGATGGCACCTGCCAGGATTCTTCCTCACATATAGTAACTATTTTCTCTTTGTAATTAATAGTATTGTGCCAGGAGATATTTGGAGACCATATTACTATCCTGTTTCTTATCATGTTTGCACCCACTCATTCTCTTCATGGATAATCCTGGCCTAAAATAATTATTACTGTAGCATTTGCCACATGGTGGTTTTCTATCTTTTATTCCTTCTGCATTCATTTGTTGAAATTCTGCTGTAAGAAGGGTCTTTCTCTTCCTCCTTTTATTATTTCTATCATTATAGGCCCATGGATTTTTATTTCTGTTATATTGACTAGAATTCATTCCATCATTGTATATTTTGATTCGCAAATTGTCCCAGGTTTGGCTATAGGGAACCCCCTGTATTTAACTTCTATAACTCGTAAAGTTGTTTTCTGCTCATTTTTCTAATACTTTCTGAAGCTATAAGATAGTCTTCTATTTTCACTGCCCCAGTCCTTCAATCAGCACTTTGAGACACAGAGAATGGCATTTGGAAATCAAGAGCTTCTCATTGGAATTAGGGTGTCATTGCTTCTAATCTTTTTAGTGGACAGAGTTACATCTACTTCTGAATCTATGTGTATGCATGTTTAAAAAACACAAGTTGATATTGATACTTCCAATTACAGTTCAATACCCCATGATTCACACTAGCTTTTCTCTTTCCTTATATATAACTGCTTTCCTCAACAGTATAAAATGTGATTTTCATTATCTATGATATATTAACTTATTTTCTCTATTCAAGAATGCATATAGCTTCAAAAATTCCAACTATACCTCTGTAAAATTAATTTCCTGACTAGAGAATAATATTTTCATATAGTTCTTTTTCTTTTTAGCCTAAGAGTTCACAGTGAATATTTATTTGAATGATGTTAAAGTCTATTCATATTCCTACAAAGCCTATACTAACTAGTGTATTTCTGTACCATGTTTTTCTTTTAACCTTGGAATACAGAGGTGATACTTATTTTCTTAAAATCATGTTAATAAAAATTCCAGCCTCTGTCTGGGTTGGTTGGCAATAAATTCAATTATAGCCATCATTAGGGCTTCCTTTCCCTCATTTCATGGTTGTACAGAAGTTCTAACCATCTTTTGATGGAAAAAGCCTCTGGACAGATCTCTCTAGACTTGGAACCGCATAGCTTGGACACTAGACATTTTTCTGAGCCTGGGAATCCTGGCATTCCCGATTTTGCTTCTCCAGTCTTACTGTGTAGCCATCCTGAAAACAGACAAAGAGAAAGAGGAGAAGGCGAGATGGAGAAAAGGGGTCAGGGACAAGATACAGTCTTCAAGGGAATGCCACCAGTCTTCAAGGGAATGCCCCTCCTGCCTGCCATTTCCACCTTCTCTCAGTAGCCCATTCAAATGATTAATTCATCAATGGATTAATCCACGAATGAGGTAAGAGCCCTTGTGCTCCAGTGGTTTCCCCAAATTCCCACCCCTGGACAATGTTTCATTGGGGACACATGAGCTTTTTTTAGGGGGGATATTACAGATTGAAACCCTAATAGGGTCCGAGTATCTTGCTACTTCATAAGCAGACTTTGACCCAACTTCCCCTTTTAGTCTTGCTTTCACCTCCACTTCCAACAGTATTTTATATAATCCATTCCTAAACCCTCTAAAGGCTCCAAGGAAGGAAAAGGGTTGTTTCTTAGTCTTACACCATGACTGGTCAAGGATTCATCTTTTCTAGGTTGGCCATAAATATTATCACTCATCTTTCTCCTTTCTGAGATTCCAAATGTTGTTGCCATTACTCTGTGTTCTCTTTTCCTTGTGTGTCCATATTTTATTTGGTTGTTTTTAATTCATTTGAAGTTCTCAATAGAGTTGTGAGGGGGTAGAAATAAATGCATATTTTTGGCAAACCTTCAAAAGAAACAGTGGAAGCCTAGGAACATATAGCCAGAAGTAGGAACTAAGCTGAACATACTGACACATGCCTGCAATCTCAGTAGTTGGAAGACTGAGACAGGAGGATCGCAGGTTCAAGATCAGTCTTATCAGCTTAGCAAGACTCTCAGAAACCTAGCAAGACCCTGTTTCAGAACAAAAAATTAAAATTGGGCTGAGGGCTTAGCTTGAAGGCAGAATGCCCCTGAGTTCAATCTCTAGTACCCTCCCACCCTCAAAAAACAAGTAGGAACTGTTCTCATAATGCCAAAAAAGAAAGTAGGACTATCTACTCAGTAAAAGTAATCAAATAAATGGAGAAAGTATATTTTTAAAATATATACAAAAACCAGTTTATTAAGATATAGTATCACTTTATCTGGCTGTGTCTTTTGTCAACAAAATACTATTTACCTGGCATTAATTTTTTTTTTCTTTAGGTTATAATTTGTGGGTGTTCAGCTGAGAACTTGTGTTTTTATACTATTCTCTGTGCTCTTTCCTAAGCCCCAAATATCCAGTATGTTGTCTTTTTAGAACAACATTGTTATTATCATTTTGCCCCAGAAACAAAGTCTTTCTATCACATTGATCTCATTTCATATTCATTACTTCACACATGATTGCATAATCTTCCCATAGATAAACTTTAAATAGCCAAAGAATTCAAATACACTAGGATATATTTAAAGGTTATGTATAGATGAGATTTATAAAGTGGCTAGGTACCTGACAGAGAGTTTCTCAAAATGTGGTAGATATTAGTAAGTATAAGTAGGGTATGTACATGTATATGTGCATGTGTAAGATTTGAGATTTAAACTTGGATATAATACCACTTCATCTATTTCAGACACTCAGCACTCAATAGCTAAATAGTTATGCTTCTTACTTTTCTAGGTCTAAAGTTAATTTAGAACAAAGGTGGGATAATTGAGACATGGAGAGAATAAACCATGACAAAATCTCATGCCAAAGAATAAAATTTTTCTCAACTATGTAAGTCTTTTAACTATTAAAGTCTGAATCTCCATTTCTGTCAATTTACCATGGAGATAATTATATCCTTTTAAAGGGACTATTGTAAAAATGAAATAAAAGTTACACATGAAAGCGACTTGTTAATTATAAAAGCTATATAGAATGAAACATGTTTTTAAAGATAACATGTAAATAGTACTAATTATATTAACAACAACAGTGAATAGAGGTTTGAGGAAGATGAAAACCTATCTGGGTTGAGTGCATCCAGGAAACTATAGAAAGCAACATCACATGATGTCAAGAAGGTCTGTGGATTCAGATCAAATCACCTTTGTTTGGCTAGAAAACAAGATTTTATACGTTGATGTGGAATGTCCCCTAAAGAGCTCATTTACTAATATTCAGGGTTGATATGGTTAAGTGATGAGAATTGTCATTACAGCAGTGGATAAATCCAATGGATTTATCTGGGTGGTGGCCTGGAATGGTAGGGAGTGGCTAGAAACACTTTCCCTCGAGCAGCGACCTTGGGGATTATATAAGATTTCCCCTTTCCTCTCCCTCTCTTTCTTGTGGCCTCCATGAAGTGAGGAGTGAAGCCTTATGCTCTCCCTCTCTCTTCCTCCTGCCACCATGTCCTGAGATCTGTGGTCTCTGATCTCACAAGGACTGAACCCTGAAATCTCCAAAAACCATGAACAAGTACATCTTCCTTCCTCTAAGTTGTATGGTCAGGTCTTTGGATTATAGTTGTGAGAAATCTGACTAAGATGCAAGAGTTAGACTGTCACAGCTGTCATCAAACAATTAGTTATGACAGTCTCCTGTTTGCATCCTCTAGGTTCCCCCGGCCCCTGACACTCCTTGCCTCATGACTGCCTCACTCCAATCTCTTCCTCTGTCTTTTCATGGCCTTCCATGCATCTGTATCTTCTCTCTCTCTTTTTTTATTAAGGATGCTTGCCATTGGATTTAGGACCCATCCAGATAATCTAGGATGGTCTATCTCAAGATCCTTAATTATATCTGTAAAAGCCTCTTTTTTTTTTTTTTCTCCAAATAAGGTTATGTTTATACGTTCTGGGAATTAAGAGGTGGACCTGTCTTTTTCAGGGCCACCAGTTAACCTGTCACATTTGTTTTGACATTGTGGAGGAGGATAGGAAGGGGGTGCAGCCTGCCTGCTTGTGGGTTCCCTATTCTGAGGTTCACAGAACTTTCTGTCACCTCACCCATTCAGGAGATGGATATGGTCAGGAAACTCTTCTGTGTAACAAGAGGAGAAACAAGAACAAATTACTTGTATTAATCAACCCATGACTTAATCGACAAATACAAAGAGACAACTCAGAGCATGTAAGGAAAACCAACAGCACACTGGGAAAAGGCAAAGAAGGATTAAAAACTGATAGCATAGGAAAAGAAAAAAATAATAATAAACAGGAGGATTATGGGTTGAATACCCCCCACATCCTCCTTATGTTGACTCCTTAGCTTTCAGTATGACAGTATTTGTAGATAGGACCTGTAGATAAGTGATTAAGTTTAAATGAGGTCATAAGAGTGAGGCCCTAATCTTACAGGGCTGAAGTCCTTAGAAGAAGAGAAAAAGACCCAGAGAATTCTCTCCCCCTCTCCTTGCATGCACAGAGAAGAGACCGTGTGATGACACACAGAAGTGGCTGCTGATGAGCCTAGAAGAGGACGTCACCAAAACCAGCTCTAAGTGTACTTTGATTTTGATCTTGGAGATTTCTCGCCTCCAGAACTGCAAGAAAACAAGATTTCTGTTGTTTTAGCCATCTAGTCTGTAGTATTCTGTTATGGAAATCCCAACAGACTAATACAGGTGGGAACAATTACAACCCAAAACATTCCAAGTATCATTTGCAGAGAGACTCTTGGAGATATTGCTCTCATAAAATAAGAATATACTTCAGGGAATTCGGAACTTTCTGAGACCAAAAACATTCTTAGAAAGTTAAAATCTAATTTCCAATCTAAAATATTCAATAGGAGGGCTGGAATAATATTGAGAAAATCTCCCAGGGCAAAAAGTAAAATGAAAGAGAGAGGAAAAATATTAAGGATAAGGCTAGAGATGTACAGAGCCAAGTTGATATCCAATACCTGATTAATAGGATTTCAAAATAAATCAAGAAAAAAGGAGAGGAGAAATTATTTTTAAAAAAATAGATAAATGAATACTGGAGCTAAATAAATACACAAGTGCCAGGTAGGAAGAATAAAAAGAGATCAACACCTAGCTGAGCCCTTATAAAATTTCACAGACTGAAGGATAACAGCGACTCGGTAGCTTTCAGAGATAAAATAACAAGACCTCTAAAGGAGCAAAAATAATAGTGATTTCAGAATAGCAATACAAGATGCTAGAAGATAACAAAGAAGGTCCTTCAAAGTTCTGAGGGAAAAATATTACTTGTTAATAACACTAAGAACCAAAATTTATTGAATGCCATGTGATAGGCATTGTTATAAATGCTTTATATAAATTATCTTATTTATTCCTGTCAGTAATCTTTTGAAGTAGAAAATATTAACAATATTAAACACATTTTCCAGATGAGGAAACTGGGTAGAAAGGCTAAATGATATTCTCTAAATAGAGCTACTGAGTGTCCTATGTCCAGATAAATTACTATTGAGGTGGAGAGCCACAAAAAATAATTCAGACATAAGAATATAAAATCCCTTTGAAAAATCATGTTAAAATTTATTATCAAAACAAATGAGCAAACCGGTACCTAAACACAAACAAAATACAAAAAAAATAAGCGATCTAAGAAATAGCTGAACTCACCTAGCTACCAAGAAGAACTATTAGGATGCCAGCTCTATAGGAGGCTTAGAAGATAGCTCAATCTAGTTCAAGTTTCATGAGCTTAGGGATGTAGTGAGCAAGGCATGCATTCCATTTGTCGATAATAAAAAAAGAAAGGCCATTAAGACGCTTCAAGAAAACTAAGACTCTGCGCAAGCAAGTCATGGTCCTCAAATGGAGTAAGCTACTATGTGGCAAGATTTGGATCATGTATTTAAAGTCTAAGTAATGAGAAGTCATTGGACTCCAACCTTTGAAACTTTTCTCTTTAAGCCACATACATATGGGGGCATAGGATTATATTGTTTACTTAAAGAGAAATCATATCACCCTGTTAAAATCATAATATTACAAATACTGCATTATTTTTCAGTTTTAAGAACACGTGTAGTATATTTTTACATAATCAAAACATAAAATTTAAATTTATCTTAATATAAACATAAATAAGCTCTGACAATATGGGAACAATGATGCAGCAGGGAGCAATCAGAAAGTTGATGGGAGGAAGAACGGTAGCAGGTGGTATAAGAAGGTAAATTTCATTATCTTTCACAATGTGGAATCGAGAGAGGCTGTGTTGGGCCCTCTGAGAAGCAGGCACTGAGATGGAGTTAGGAGTCATGAGGTTTATTGGAGGAAAATGCCTAGGCAAGATGAAAGGGTAGATACAGGATTGGGCAGGGAGAACCTCAGGCCCCGGTGAAGATGTGACAGGGTGCTCTGAGCAAAGAAAACTCATTAGAGGAGTCCAGAATGGCAGAAATGGCCAGACTCCAATATTCCCACTGCAAGCAGTCATTGGTTGAGAAAATGTAGGGCACTGGCTCAAAAGCCAAAGTAAATCCTGAAGATGCTACAGCTAAAGGTTGTCAGTTAACTATATTCTTGCATTGAATTGCAAATTTTCCTTGAAAGGTGATTTGATGCATGAGGGCCAGTTTCATGGATGTGGACCTCACAATTAGAAGGACTGTGTACTGGATATAATGTTCTGATCCTACCATATTAAAATTCTTAATAATATTGAAACAAGAAGCCTAAATTTTTATTTTGCATTGAACCCTGAAAATGATATCCTGGTCTTGGGCTCAGCATCATGGATACAAACAGATATTGTCTAAAAATTATTGGAATTTCATCTTTTGAAATAAAGAAATAAAGCATTTTATTTAAAAGTAAAAACATGCCAGGCGTGGTGGCGCACGCTTGTAATCCCAGCATTTGGGAGGCTGAGACCTGAGGATCCAGGTTCATGGCCAGCCTCAGCTACCTAGTGAGGCACTCTGCAACTTAGTGAGACCCGGTTTCAAAATAAAGAATAAAAAATAGGGCTGGAGGTATAGCTCAGAGGTAGAATGCCCCTGAGTTCAATCCCCAGAACCACACAATAAATAAATAAATAAATAAATAAATAAATAAATAAATAAATAAATAAATAAAGTAAAAACATTTATTTTGCTTAATAAATTTAAGCAACTAAAACACAAAACAAAACAAAATGAATATTATTGACAAAAATGGTTGGCTGATTGAGACATGAGATACTACACGCATCCAATTTGATGGAATAACTTCCCTAATTACAAGTGTCAGTGATATTAAGTAAGGTTTTAGAGTCAAGAAATAGAGGCAGACATGTGTTAGAATTGTGTGTAAATTTCTAGATATGCTTATACATAGTTAGTTTTTGAAAATGGAATAGAGAGAAGGAGCAAGTGTCCATTATAGAGAACTTTTATTTTTTTAATATACTTTCATTGGTGCATTGAAGTCTCATATCATAATGTAGTTCAGAGTAATAGTGGCATCCATGCATACATCATTTAGTGAGTTTCCCCCTCCACTGTTACCTCTCCCTCCACTTCCTAAACATTATTTTTTCAATTTAATATATTTAATAAAGTCTATTCCTTTCCCTCCCTTAATGTGCATATAGTTATAAATTCAAAAATGAAAATCCTGGGCCAAATGGTAGATTGACCACGGGTTTACATTTTCCTTCTGAAACCTCATTAAAACAAGAAAAAGGACAAAACAGGTATAAATACTCAAAAATGAAGAGAATAGAAAGGAGGTCATTGGTAGACAGAGGTTTTAACATATTTCTTGAATATAGGAATCAATAGAAAAGTGATCATTCATGCAGCAGGACAAATAATCCTTTGATAGAATGTGGAGAAGGTAGGTACCAGCCAAGAACAGAGCTGATCTGAAGGATCTGGAGTGGTATGGAGGTGACAAGGGCAGAGCCCAGGACTAAAGGCTCAAAGGCTGGGAGGTTCAGTAAATGTGTGTACAGAATAGTTGATGTACTGCACTCCACTTTCTACATGGGGAAGGCTCAGTGGTGGTACATTTGGCTCTAAGGAAAAAGAAAAGAAAAAACAAAACAAAACAAAACAAAAACCTGTATGAGCCTCCAAAGATATTTTGAACATTGACTTCTCTAAACAAAACTTCCATATTCTGGCACTTATAAATCCACTAGTATGATCACTGAATACCTACCAACCATCCTGAAGAGAGGACTACTGGTCTATAAGTCACATCTGTGAACATGAAGCTCCCAGCCAGTTTTGACATTGCCCCAACCTTAGTTGTGAACTGAAAACTAGAAACATCATATATATCTGAAAAAAGCCCATGAGAAAAAAAAAGAAAGATCATAAAGGAACTTAAAAATTACTCTCCAAGAAACAGATATAATTCAGGGAAAGGAAGATGAACTTCTAAACACAAAACAACTACAGAATCATCATTTCTGTCTCCAGAGGTTTAACAAGCTATTATATCCATAAAGCAAAACAGACTTGTAAAGAGGAAAGTTAGGCAACAATGTAGAGAAATTGGAAGTCAAAGATAGATTACTAAAATAAAAAGAAGAAAAGGAGAGAGAGAGAGAGAGAGAGAGAGAGAGAGAGAGAGAGAGAGAGAGAGAGAGAGAGAGACAGTGTTACAGTTAGATTCAGAGTGGCCCCTAAAGAGCTTATACATTGGTATTTGGAGTTGATGTAACTGAATCACGAGGGTTGTAATCCCAGCAGTGGATTACACTCAGATAAATCCATTACATGGTGGTCTGGGTGGTGGCCTGGCTGGTGGGATGTGGCTGGAGATGGTAGGTCCCTGGGTGTGCAGCCTTGGGGATTATACATGGTCCCTCCACCTTTCCCTTGTTCTCTTGCTT
>PVLC010044361.1:0-12184 GCA_004027655.1 Graphiurus murinus | reverse complement strand
ACCATGCCTGGCTTGCCATAATCTTTACAGTCAGCTTCACACTGCGATGGCCAGCTGGGTGTGAATTTCTGGCTGTAGGACATGAGACAAGTCACTCAACCTCTCTGTGCCTCAGTTTCTTCATCTGTAAAATTGTGATGTTATTAATAGGACTCAGCTGAAAGGTTGTTCTGGCCTAACTGAGTTAATGGAGTACCCCCAAACAGTGTTTCTCAAGCTTAAAAGTAATTCCAATCACCTGGGTCATGTTAAATGCAGCCTCTGATTTGGTAGGTGGGGCTGAAGATGTTGCATTTACAAGAAGCACCTGCTGCTGCACCTGCTGGCCCACTGCCCACATTTTGAGTAGGAAGGTCTCAGCAGAGCGTCAGACACAGAGTAAGCTCTCAATAATCATTGTGCATGCTTTGCTTGCATGAATCTGCTGCTAGGTTGGATAGAATCTGAAGTTGTGAGCCTGAGCTTCAGGGTTCAGGTCCCGGAGAGCCTGATCCTGCCAGTCCCAGGGGTAGACTGGTCCTCCAAGAACAAGCTGGTGGTCCACCTTTAAGGGCATGGGTGAGAGGGTGCACATGGTATCCCTGGTTCCAGTTCCTGTCTTCATGCTGCTTCTTGTGGGAAGAGGCCCCCAGAAGGACTTGGCTTAGTACTCTCTGCCTCCAAAATAGCACTGTTGCCCTTCCTTCACCTGGGCAGTCAGGTGTGGAGATGAGAGCAGCAGGATCCCCAGAAAAAAAGAGAAAAGCAAGATCACCTCTGCCCAGATGGTTGCAAGGTGTGTTCTGAGCTGTTCTGCCACAGGAATGGGAAGGATGGCCGTGCCGAGAGCAGTCCCACAATGTGCCCTCCTGAGGTCTCTGCCCCCAGGTTGCCATGGCTACCACCCTGAGCCAGCAGCCCTGGGGGAGGTGAGCAGGCTTTGGTTTTTCTGTCTAAGATGATTGGAAAGCCATCCTCCAGACATTAAGTCCTACAAGTAACACAGCCTCCTAAAAATGCAACAGCATATTGGTGTCTGAAGTTGAAATGATTCTTCTCTCTCCTTCCCTCACCTCCCAAGGAGTGAGCACTACCAACTCACTGCTTTGCATCTTTTGAGTCCTGTCCCCTGGGTATGCAGAGAGATATTCATATATAACAACAGAGGTCCTATTATACACGGTGTCTTGCTAGTTTGACTTGATTTTTTTCTCCTTCATAATAAATCCTGGGCCTTTTTTTTTACTTTAAAAGAGGATGAACCAGCCGGGTGTGGTGGAGCACGTTTGTAATCCCAGCATTCGGGAGGCTGAGACTGGAGGATCTGGGTTCGTGGTTAGCTTCAGCTACCTAGTGAGGCACTCCGCAACTTAGTGAGACCCTGTTTCAAAATAAAGAATAAAAAATAGCGCTGGGGGTGTAGCTCGGAGGTAGAATGCCCCTGAGTTCAATCCCCAGTACTGAAAAAAAAAAAAAAAAAGAGGATGAGCCTCATTTTTCTTCATAGCTACACACAACCCTATGGATATGCACAGTACATTTAAATCATGCTCTACCGATGAATCCGTTTCTCCCTAGGTTCTAGGAACATCCTCTAAGATAGATGCCTGGAAGTGGAATTGCTAGAGCAAAGGGTAAGTGCTGCGTGCACATTTTTACTGAGCAGTGTCCTCCAAGAAGATCATGCCCTCCATCCTTCAGCTTCCACTAGTGGTGAGTGCACTAGAATATGCTCGCCCTGCTGTTGACTTTCATTATCGTTTGATGGGGGAATGACAATATCTTGTGCTTGTTTTAAATTGCATGTCTCCAGTCACTAGAGTGGCAGACCATCCCTTCTGATGTTTTTTTGTCATCTGCATCTCAGGAAATCAGGTTTTGAGGAGGCCCCTGGCCAGGGGCGCCAGGAGCCAGAGTGGGAGGAGCAGTATTTATTTGTTTAACATAAGGCTGCTGCAGAAGCAGTCAAGGCAGCTCTCAGGGGGCCTGCAACTCCTGTTGGAGGGAAGAAGAAAGCTTCTGTGGGACACCAGGCCTGCACTGTTCTGGTAGCTGTTAATTGTCACCTTGCATCTGTAACTATGTGACTTCAGCATCCAAGCAAAGGGCTGTGCATGGACCCTCACGGCCCTAAGACATGTAACACAGCCTGTGGGATGAGCTGTAGGCCTGGCACCGGCAGACCTGAGTTCAAATCCCCTCTCTCCCTGGGAAGGATAAGGGCCTTTTCCTTCTTATCCTCTTCATCTTGCTGCTTTGGACCACCTCGCCCTCTCCTCCCTCTCACTGCCTTCTTGGCTTTGGCACGCTGGTTTGGGCCAGTTCCTCTCCCAGCCTTTTGACTGCTCTTTCCCTCCCACTACTGCAGGGTTCTTATCTGGGTATCTTCCATATCCCTTAGTACATTCCAGAAGCTTCCTGAAAGTACCCAGTGGGCAGCTGTGTCATCCCTATTTGGCTGGCTCCATGGCAGGAGCTCCCTCTGGGTTCCAGGCACATTCTCCACTGATTTCACAGTAGGTGCACGTGGCGTCTGTGCCCAGGAACATGCTCTGTGTCCACATTTTGGACACGTTTCTCCCTTAAGGCATGCCATATTTTAGTAAATGATGCTGACTATTCAGGCTAGACTTCCAGAGTCTGCCTTCGGCTCCTACCTCTCTCACTAGGAATTTTTCTGTGATTTCCCACTGAATAAAATTCAGGCCCATCTGATTTTGCCCTAACTAATCTATTTTTTCATCCTGAGCTCCTTACATGTAACCTTCATTTAAGTTAGACTGGATAATTAACAATTACTTTTTTCTTCTTTTTTATTTTTCAGCATGGATTTTTTATACATTTCTTGAGTACAACAGTGTTATGTAGACATTTATGACATATCATTGTCAGAACACAAATAGCACCACTTCTTCATTTTACACGTATAGCCCACATACGTGTCTTAACATAGCCTGGTAAAGCAAATTTTCTAGAGTCATAAGACCATAATCCTTTAGGGTCATATATTTACTTTCTAAGAAGTAGGAGGGTCTTTCATCTACACATCCTAGGAGCAATCTCCATACTTGAAGACGCCAATGTAGCCATAGCAGAAGAGTCAGTATAATTACTCACATATGGAGATAGCAACTGTCATGGGGGAAAGGGCCCAGCTGGGCTCCCACAACTCCCCCGTTTTTATTTTAAAATGCATGAAGGACTGTGCCTGAATTGACAATTATTCACATGATCATGTGTGATCATGATCTGGTCTCCACACTGAGAGCAGTGATTCTCAACCTTGGCATTATTGACATTATGAGCCAGATAATTCTCTGTTGTGGGGAATGTGCTGTATATTGCCAGATGCTTAGCTGCATCCTTGGCCTCTACTCAGAAGCATTACCCCTTACCCATTCACAACAATTAAAAATGACTCCAGTCATTGCCAAATGTGCTCAAAGGGGCAAAATCCCTCTGATCCAAACCACTGCTCTAGAGTCAAATTGTTTGATCTGCATGGGAAACTCTCTCCCATATTTCTTCACCCCTAATTTGTAACATAGTGATAAATGTGAGCCCAGCACACAACTGTAATCCCAGCACTTGGGATGCTGAGATAGGAAGATCTCAGGTTTGAAGGTAGCCTCAGCCACTTAGCCAGACTCTCAGCAACTTAGTGAGACCCCAATTCAAAATAAAAAAAAAAAAGAAAGGCTAGGGTGTATCTCAGAGGTTAAAATACCCCTGGGCTCAATCCTCAGTACCAAAAAAATTTTTTTAAAAAAGCAAATTAGAAGCTGGGTGTGGTGATGTCTGCCTGTAATCCCAGTACTCGGGAGGCTGGACAGATGGATTGGCCTTAACAACATAGCAAGACTCTTAGCAACCTAGCAAGACCTTGTTTCAAAACAAAAAATAAAGGGCAGAAAGTGTAGCTCAGAGGTAGAATGCCCCTGGATTCAGTTTCTAGTACCAAAACCAACCAACCAACCAAACAAACAAACAAAAAAACAAATTAGAGAAAAGTGTATACTGTGATTGTCGTGTATACAAGTGACTGAGGTCTGGAAGAGAAGATGTAGAAATGAACATGGTATACAAACTGTGCTTCCCTGTGCTGTTCTCATGTGGGGTAGAAACACGACTGCATCTTATAGAACCCTGCTGCACTTAGCTGTTTCTCTCCTCTACTGTTATTGCAGGATTCTGGCCCCAGAATTTCTCGGAAACTCATCATCACTCATCTGTGGCATCAGGAAAGAATCCCATGACAGACCAGTTACCCTTCCCATGAACTCTGCCCCTGGCTTTGGACACCTGTTGAGCTGGGTGGTACCCATGTATGAGCCACCTGCCAGGCACAGATGTCCTCCAGGCCACTGATCTTTGAGGCCTCAGTGTGGAACTACATCTCTAGAAGCATTAGGCAGCTAACTAGAAACAAGCAGGTCAGGGCAAAATTGGAACTCAGCTGAGGGGAAGTTAAGCAGGCCTTCATGTAAGGAAACAGAGAACGGCAGAGATACTAGGAGGCTAAGCTTACTCACCCAAAGGTAGACTCTGACAGGTATGGAATCATTTACACTGCTGCTATAGACATCCACTCACCCCACTCCCGGGGTTTCACTTAGCACAGATGGGAAAGTTTCTACCATGGTGGAAAACAGCGCAGGTACGCTAAGCTGAGCCACAGAAGAGGTAGTGAGCTCCCCAGATGCATCTACATGAGGGGAGGTTTTCAGACTAAATGAAGCCCCCCTCCTGGAAGACTTGAGGCTATTTTTCTATCCTGGGAAGTGGCCCATTCCAGACCATTTCTCATGGATGTAAGCCCTTTATCTAGGCCTTCTCTTAAACTATACCCCTAGTTCCATAAATAAACCTTTTATATCCCCTTATTCATGCTTTCCATTTGAAATCTTTCTTACAGGAAGAAGAAAAGCAGAGGAAGAGATCACCACCCTCTAATATTTTTTCTAGGAGAGATTATCACCCCATAACAGAAGTAGTCTCTTTGGGGTCTCTTCAGAACTGTAAACACCTGATTTTAATGAAACTGCCCTTTGTTGCTTAGACGGGTATCTTTGGAAGGCTGAACCTCAAAAGCAAGAGACAGACACCACTCAGCCTTGTTACTGACCCAGCAGGTCCTGTCTGCTGCTCTCCCTGAAGGCTGCTGTGTGTCTGGGGCAAGTGGACTTCTGGTGGCCTGTCCCATGGGGATTCAGAAGTGTTTGGGTCAACCTGGAATGGACCCTCTGCTTCAAGGGGAAGTGAGATTATGAATGGATTTTTGATATTGAATTTTCTTAAATACACCTGTTCTTCTTTTTGGAAAAAAAAATCTCTGATTCATCTCTGCATCTTGGGAGTGTTCACGGGCCTGTTTGCTACCAATATGATATAGTGTGGGCTCTTGCGCTCCTACAACCTCCCTGCACTCTGCCCTCTCCTGGGGCTTCTAACAGGCCTGCTCTAGAGTATGAGTATTTGTGTACTTTTCTTTCCCCTCTAGTGCACCCACTCCTCAAAAATAGAGTGCTCTAATCCCCTGTGGGTTCCAGCACTGTTTGGTGAAACTCCGGCTGTGTGATTTGACTCCTTGGGTACCTGACGTTCTTCATAGGCCATGATCCGGTGACAGAGATGATCCCATGTAACAAAGTCCTTCTGTGAACATCCAGGACAACGGAATACTTGCTCTGCTCTGCCACATCTCACTGGGACCCTGGCCAAGTTGCCTAACTTCATCTCCCAGTGCCTCATCCATACAATGGGGGAAGCAGTCCCCATCATGGCGATCCGCTGAGGCTTTGAACTTAGGCACACTGACCCACGGAGAGGAAACCTCCATTTATTAGAGGGTTAACTTTAGTAACCTGTGCATTTTAGACCAGGAAGTAGTAATGTGTTTTTTTCAGTAAAATACCCCAGTGATCTCCTGTCTTCTGATATCTTTCACATAAAGAGCTCATGTGCAGCAAGAACTCAGCAGGCTAGAGTGAGGGCTGAAACTCAATTCCAGTCACTCCTGGCCTATATCTCTTGGCTCTTGAATGTTTTCCTGTAGTTTTGAGGAACTTCTAGAAGCAGGGACGAACTTACAGCCATGGGTGAAAACCAGGGCCTGCCCTGTGGGTCATGTGTTTTCTGGGAAAATTTCTGGGAAAGATTTGATTTCTTAAAGAAAGAAGCTCATTGCTCAGAGAATCAGAGAGAATCTAGGGGTGGGAAACTTCATCCTTTGAGAGCTCAGTTGAGAGTTGTAAAGGACCTGGGGATCATAGCTGCTGCTCAGTTGGAAAGAACGGAGGGTGGTGACCACAGGGAAGGGGTGGGGGGGGAGACTGGCTGGGAAGCACAGCTGGCCAGTGCCATGCTCATTCAGAACTATGAGAATAAGGATTACCATGAACGGATTTCCCAGATTATAGGATGTCACCCCTATGAGCAGACTGTAGAAAGGCACTATCATTTGGGAGGGAAAACCTTCTAATGTGTGTTGCGCCTTCTCCGTGCCTTAAAAGCTGCGTGTGGAATGGCTTTTGCCTCTCCAATATTTCATCACTTACACCCTGGGCTCTAGCCAATCTCCTGATTCATGTTTTGGAACACGCCCCTGTTTCCACCTGTCTATATCTTATGTATCCTCAACTTCATATACTCTTAAAAGCACACTCTGAGCCGGGTGTGGTGGCGCACACTTGTAATCCCAGCATTTGGGAGGCTGAGACTGGAGGATCCGGGTTTGCGGCCAGCCTCAGCTACCTAGTAGGGCCCTCCGCAACTTAGTGAGACCCGGTTTCAAAATAAAGAATAAAAAAATAGGACTGGGGATATAGCTCAGAGGTAGAATGCCCCTGAGTTCAATCCCCAGTACTGCAAACAAACAAACAAACAAAAAAACACACTCTGCTTGGAATCTAGTATGCACAGAAGAGTGCCAAATAAATATCTCTGAATGAAGGATAGGACTATAGCATACTTTACCATTTTACAGTCTGTCCAATGGGTAGATAATTTTTCTTCCTTCCCTCCCTCCCTCCCTCCCTCCCTTCCTTCCTTTCTTCTTTTTATTTTTCAAACAGTAATTTTCTCAGGAATATACTAGAAGGAGAAAGGTGGTTCATTAGCTCATTATTTCACTTACTGCAAATATTCCATCCATTGTTCCAAACACAATGCTAGGTACCAGAGGTAAAAGGATGACTCAAACCTAGTTCCTCCCTTCAAAGAGATAATGATCTAAAATGAACAAGAATGCCGTGGACACAATTCAATAGCCAAGTGCTCTGCTGATGCATGCCCCACATGCCAGAGAGCCTAGGAAAGGGGGTGTCTCTCTTATACTCCATGACGAAGACCAAGATATTTTTAAGTTCTGATTTCCATATCCTGCTCTCTTTTCTTGCTGTCACTCTTAACATACTTGGTATATCTACTTCTTGCTATTTCTTCTCTTTTAACCTAGTGCTTCTAATCTACTGATTTCTAAGAAAACTGATGGTAAACTTGTGGAATCACTCTCCTTTCCTTAAAGCAGTAGGCTTCAACCCTGGCTGGCCGCACATTGCACGGATCTGGGAAATTCATTTAATCCCCATCCTTGTGTTCCATGGTCAGAAATTCTGATTTAATTAGTCAATGTAGATCTTGGACGCTCTAGCGGAAGCTAACATGCAGCCAGGGTTTAGAACTATGTCACAGGCATTTTAAGCCCATATATTTGGATCAGACTTGGGGGTGACCCTAGTCTCACCCGTGAAATTAAATGTACCAGCTTGGTGACAGCTCTTTCCTAAGCACAAAATCTACTTTTTACATGTCTGGGGTGGGAAGACACAATCGTGGCCTCTTTACTAGCAGTAAGCAGCCAGTGCAAGGGCCCAATGAGGAGCTGTCCAGGCCAAGAAGTGGCCCCATGCACACTAAGATGACTTAGTGCTCCACAGGCAGTCACAAGTGGTAGTTGAATTCATTCCTAATCAGGTGCTCAGAATTGCAGCTAATAAATATTGATGCTAACATGGGCCAGAGATTTCATCATAATGGCTAAATGATCAGAATTCAGTATCCTATGAACTGAGAAGCTCTAAGACTTATGATTTGGAAACTGAATATGAGCTATTTATACATGTAGCAAAGCTAAATGTAACCTGACATACATAATATATCTAGGGCAAAGTTGAAAAAGTAGTGACAACCTGCCACCTCCTAATTTCTAAAATGTCTTCTCTTAAAAATCAGCCTAGTCTGTCTCTGGCCACATCCAGCTCTCAGTGACTTGGGACTGTATAGCAGCTGCCTGTGCTCTTTGGCATTCTCATATCAGATTCTTTCAGTCCATTGGCACAAAGTTGTTGAGCACCTACCATGGGTCTGGCACGGATGAACAAGGGCATGGATAAGCAGATGTTGTTCTTGAGGCCATCACTGTTTGGTTTGAGACTCACATAAATGGAAAGTGAACTCTGCCCAGAACACCAATCAACAGTTGCCTCCTCCAGCACACAGGCTTGCACAGAGCAGCAAACAAGGGCTGAAGAAGTAGAAGAGGCAGGAAGTACTTCAGGGGCTCTGTCCCTGAGCCTGAAACACAGGATTAATAATTAGCATGGCCCCCTTGCTTTCATCTAGGAATAGATAATGCAAAGATTAAATGAAGTGATTTGATGCAACAGGTATATAATGAGTATCAACTCTGGGAGGGGTTCTCTGGCATGGTAGAGAGAAAAATATCCACTGTGTATGATTTCAAAGATGTCACGGCTCAGCAAGGAAGAGAAGACAAGTGTTTGGGTTAATCTGATAACGAATGTCAATAATAATAATAAATCATGGCACCACCCTCATGCATGCCTGTCACAGTGCTAAGTCCTCGTCGTACACACATACCACGCTCATCTGACAGCAGCACACTTGCTGTTTTACTTTTGCAAAAGCAGAAGCTGTGTGAGGTCAGCTGATGTGCCCAGATAACACAGCCTGGAGGGTACAAATCCAGACCTGTCTTCTTCACAGCCCAAGTACTCAACCTCTAACCTGCAGCCTAGGAAGACACCAAGGAGATATTCTGGGAGTTAGAGGTAGGAGACATACTTCGAAATAGGGGTGGATTAGGGTTCTTTCCCTAGCACATTCAAGACAAGGATGGAGTGCAACTAGTATATTGGGAGGTGGTTCCAGGAAGCATGGTCAAGAGAAGGGATGTGAAACAGAAGAGGAGTGGGGGGAAGGGGAGCTCAGGGGAGGGAACCACGTAAGGGTACAGAATGTGGGCAACTGAGTGTAAATCCCACTGGGGACCTCACTGTGACAACAGACGATAGCTCAGAGTTATTCCAACCGAGTGTAAAGACCATAGGGATCACCTGCCATTAGCTGAGAGACACTTCCAGGACACTAATTCTCAGGAACCCTGGCTTACCTATGTGACTGACCAAGCACGTCTCCCACAGCCAGCAGAAAATTCACCCAGAGTTGGATGCAGTGATGCAGCCTGTAATATCAGTGCTTTGGAGGTTGAGACAGGAGGATTGCCAGTTCAAGGCCAGCTTCAGCAACTTAGGCCTTTAGCAAATTAGCAAGACCCTATTTCAAAATTAAAAAAACAAAAAGGGCGGGTGGTATGCCTCAGAGGTAAAGTGCCTCTGGGTTCAATCTCCAGTACCACAAAAAGAAAAAAGAAGATAAAAGAAAGCCACCCAGCAGGGAGTCTCCGAGCTCTCAATAAATAGAGGTTAGTGCACTGCTCCTGGTGTATCTCAGGGTCTGTGGCCCTTGAGCAGTAAGGCCCTGAGGCTGAGGGATGAAAAGGGGGCTCCACAAGTCTCCATCCCCCACCTGTGCTGGTAGGCACTCGCTGTGCTTGAGCGGGAGACCCAGGCCTTTAACTTATTCAAGATTATAGGTCTCTGGGCTCCATGGTAGCTGGCAAATGAGCCTAGCGAAGGGGACTTCTTACCCACAAAGGGCCTGGGTCCTTTGGATGCCCTAGAAATTTGAGATCACCAAACTGCGTGTTTGTTAGTAAATCAGTGTAGAAGGTTTTGTCCATGAATATTTCAAGCCATACAGGATTTCAGAGCAAAAGATCTGAATTTGAGTTTCAGCTCTGCCATGTCATGGCTCCGTGACTTTGGAGGGTTGTTCAGTTTCCCTGAATTTTAGGTTTCTTATCTGTGGAAAGGGACTCTCAACCAGGCCAGCCCCTTGGGGATCCTGGCAACTGGCTAGTCTGCAGCACCCAGCTTACCCAGCACAGACCTGGGGCACTTTCTGGGGAACATGGGGCAAATTACACATTGGGGGAGTTGAGCCCAGTTCATAATTAGTTCTGACTGGAGGCTGCTAAGGTCTGGACCTGGCCTGCTGCTATTCTTTTCCAGGGCTGGACCAGAGTGGTGGCTAAGAAGCACAGGCTGGGATAGAGTCCTGGCCCCACGGCTCCTGGCTGTATCACTCCAGGCAGGTTTACAAATCATTTTGTGTTTCAATTCTCCCTTACACAGTATGGGCTAAACACACTCAGTTCTTCTTAGTATTGTGAAAATTTAATCAGATCGTACCCACATAGTGCTTTGCACAGTGTGCAGCAAGGACTCAGCTAGTCCCAGACTCCTGCTCTGGTCACTTCGTCCAGGTAGGGATCCCACTTATGGAGTCAGGAGGGAGTGCTCAGCACTTGTGAACCATCCAGAAGTCCTGCCACCAGGGAAGCAGATGCTCTTCGCCTGTCTCTGTCTGTAATTGTCAGGCTTTGTTCTCTTCCACAATTAGACATATCAGGTTCAAAAGAGACATTGTCTCATACTAATGAATAGATTAATAGCCTCCCTCCCCAGAAGCAACTCTTTATCCACCTCTTGAAACACTGATGACATCTCAGAGGGGAAGCTGCAGGGAGCTACTCTGAAATCAATAATTCATCCCTAGTATACCTGAGTGGTGGAAGCCTGTGCCCGCAGCACGGTGGACTGCCCCGAGGGTCACTCAGGGGACACCTGGGGTGGTGCCCATCATCTGGCCCCTAACCAGCTGTGCAGGGAAAGATGAAACCCAGTTGCTAGCATCAGAGGGCGGGGGAGGGCCCAGGGAGCTGCAGGAAGAAATGGACTGCAGGCCTTTAAAGCTTGGCTCAAGCTTGCAATTCCCACGTGTGTCCGGGCAAGCATGAGGCAGGAGAGGATGGCAGGCCAGCCCAGACCTGGATTTTGGTTGCCACTGGTGACTGATGGACACTGAGCACTGGCCTCTTCTCTATGCAGGAGGCTTTCTATAAGGTGGGAAGTCCGTGGTGCCCTTGGCCGAATCTTTCCTGGCTTGGTGTCAGCTTCTCAGTTGTACAGCATCAATTCTGTTTCTTGCTCTGGTTTGGGGAGTAAACCATTTGAGTCTGTGTGCTATTTCTGAGGGCATTCTCATTTCCCTTCCCAAAGAAGGCCAACCCCAGGGCGGATTTCCTTTATCAGAAGTGCAGACCCAGCTGGCTGATGCTGGGCCAGGCTCTTACACCTGTTGGCCAGGTCCCTGCACCCTGATCACATTTGATGAGGCCTGACACTTTCTCACTTTTCCTGCAGGAGGACAGCCTGTGAAGGAAACTGAACTTATTTAGGAAAAAGATGTTTCCAAAAAAAGTTATAAGACTTTCAGAGTCTTTTAACAGACACAACCAAATCTCATATTTTTTCTTCTCCTTTCATAATAGATTTTGACCTGCCCTAAAATAAACATTTTTTTAGAATAATCTATTATTTCACACAACAGAAGGCAGCAAGTGTGCTTCCTCCAGAATTAACATTTTAATTTTAGAGGCAGAGTGAAAGAAAAAAGCATGGTACTGTTTCAAGAGAAGCCCCTCATCCCTGGCCTGGCCAATTTGTAGGAACTAACTTTCCCAGAGGGATTAGAAAGCTGAACAAAGCCAACCACTGGCTTCCAAATTGATTTTCAAACCAAAATTGGAACAGTTCTCCAATGCTCTCAGGATTTGGGGCTATTAATACTGAAGAACAAAGTGAGTGTGCAAGAGGTGATTTATGGCTGAAAGGAAGTTGCAAGCTCGGGAACTTGTATGCGACCCGATCGCAGCCCCCTCTGGAGATGTGCCAGGGAAGAGATGGGGAATATGAAAGGAGAGGGTTTCTGAGGGATGTGGAAGGAGGTAGTGTGGGCTTTGGGCCTGAAATGAGCAAGCGGGGAGCTGGCCACATTGAAC
>PVLC010044360.1:0-12196 GCA_004027655.1 Graphiurus murinus | reverse complement strand
AAGTCCAGAATGGCCCTGGAGGTCTACATAAAGACTTTTTTTAAAAAATTGTATTATTTAGACTTGGTTTCTTCACTATTTTTTTTTCTTTTTGAGGGACTGGGGATTGAACCCAGGAGAATCCTACCTCTGAGCCGCACCCCCAGCCCTATTTTTTATTCTTTATTTTGAAACAGGGTCTCACTAAGTTGTGGAGGGCCTCACTAAGTAGCTGAGGCTGGCCAAGAACCAGGGTCCTCCGGTCTCAGCCTCCCAAGTGCTGGGATTACAAGTGTGCGCTACCATGCCAGGTTGTTTTATTTTTCATTTTTGTAACAAGGTCTAAGTTGTTGAGGGCCTCACTAAGTTGCTGAGGCTGGCTTCGAACCTGTGATCCTCCTGTCTCAGCCTCCCAAGTACTGGGATTACAGGCATATGCCACCATGCCTGGCTCCTTTTTATTTATTTTTTGCGGTACTAGGGATTAAACTCAGGG
Organism: Graphiurus murinus; assembly: GCA_004027655.1. Taxonomy (NCBI): domain Eukaryota; kingdom Metazoa; phylum Chordata; class Mammalia; order Rodentia; family Gliridae; genus Graphiurus; species Graphiurus murinus. The sequence continues at coordinate 11,721 of PVLC010044360.1, read as the reverse complement.
ACGTTCTACCTCTGAGCTATACCCCCAGCTGTATTTTTATTTTTATTTATTTATTTATTTATTATTTATTTATTTTTGCGGTACTGGGGTTTGAACTCAGGGGCATTCTACCTCCGAGCTACACCCCCAGCCCTATTTTTTTTTTTTTTTGTGGTACTGGGGATTGAACTCAGGGGCATTCTACCTCCGAGCTATACCCCCAGCCCTATCTTTTATTCTTTATTTTGAAACCGGGTCTCGCTAAGTTGTGGAGTGCCTCACTAGGTAGCTGAGGCTGGCCTCAAACCCGGATCCTCCGGTCTCAGCCTCCCGAATTCTGGGATTACAAGCGTGCACCACCACGCCCAGCCCTATTTTTTATTCTTTATTTTGAAACCGGGTCTCACTAAGTTGCGGAGTGCCTCACTAGGTAGCTGAGGCTGGCTGCGAACCCGGATCCTCCTGTCTCAGCCTCCCGAATACTGGGATTACAAGCGTGCGCCACCACGCCCGGCTCCCAGCCGTATTTTTAATTCTTTATTTTGAAACCGAGTCTCACTAAGTTGCAGAGGGCCTCACTAGGTAGCTGAGGCTGGCCGTGAACCCAGATCCTCCAGTCTCAGCCTCCCGAATGCTGGGATTACAAGCGTGTGCCACTATGCAAGGCTCCCCAGCCCTATTTTTCATTCTTGATTTTTGAAACAGATAAATCCCTAGCCCTATTTTATTTTTTATTTTGAAACGGGGTCTTACTAAGCTGCTGAAAGTCTTTACTAAATTGCTGAGACTGGCCTCAAACCTGTGAATCTCCTGTCAAGTGCTGGGATTCCAAGTGTGCACCACCCAGTCTAGCTCGAGCTGTCATTTCTTTACTTGTTGAGCTAAGAGCTGGGGACGATGGGCAGGCCTTGCATGCCTCATTGTAGAGTCCTACACAAGGGTTGGCCCAAGAAACAGGCTCATGCCTCAGCTTACTGCTTTTAACCTGGTGGTAGCGCCGGCTGTGATGGCGCACACCTGTAATCCCTGTGCTTGGGAGACTGAGACAGGAGGATCGAAGGTTCAAGGACAGTCTCAGCAAATAGACTCTCATCAACCTAGCCAGACCCTGTTTCCAAATAAGAAATAAAATCAGGCTAGGGTTGTAGCTTGAAGGTAGAATGCCTCTGGGTTCAATCCCCAGTACCACACAACACACACACACACACACACAATCCAGGTGGTAGTGACGCTGACCCCTGGGGTGCCCACTTGCTAGGACTGTGAACCCTGGGTGGGGACTGGCTACTCCCCTGGGAAACTGGGGGGGGACCTCTCCGCCTTCCCCGGTCCCCACAATGGGGGGGTGTATGGTGGCTCTGCCCGCCTCCCCTGCCAGGACTGACTCAGCCATTCATGGAGGCGCCAAATGCCATCTGGAGATGATGCTGGGGGTGGGGGGTGGCAAAGAGGAAGTGGGGCCGGAGCCCCCTCAGGAGCGCACAAGGACACTTTGTACCCCGACACACACATGCTTCTTCTCTCCTGGCTGGTGCGGGGCAGGGGGGAGCAGCAGCTGCTGGCCTCTCTGGCCCGGAGGCAGGTCAGCTGCTCCCGCACCCACCAGCTCACACAGAGGGGCCTTGAGAAGCAGGGAGAGGGGGTGGGGGGGTGGGCCCTGGAGGTGACACTCACCCGGGGGCTTGCACATGCGGATCTGGCTCTGGCCCTGCAGCAGGGATGCGGGGGGCACGGCTGCCAGCTTCTCACAGGAGGTAGTTTTGGGGGCGAGGTCGGGGGCCGGCGAGGCGGGTGAGCACTGGGCATGGCAGCGGAGCTGGGTCAGCGAGGGGGGCATGCCCTGGTAGTGCCGCGTGGCACTCAGGAGGTCATTGAGGATCTGCAGGATCGTGCCGATGTCGCGCCGCGGCCGCCCACTGCTGTCCTGGCAATTGGGGTGCAGCGTGCCTACGGGGAGAGGGGACCGTGAGCCTGCAGCATGTACACACATGCACACACACATGTACACACACACACGAGAGCCTGGACAGTGTGCGTGTCTCAAGTATAGTGGTATCCCGTCGTGTCAAAAGGACACAGGACCACATGCGTGCAAGCGTGTGGACATAGTTCACCCATGCCCTGTGCCCCCGAAGTTCCTGGGAGGAAGAGGCAAAGGGAGCACGGGGTCGAAGGACACCTGAGACCATGCCTCATGTGTGGTGACACCTACCAGAGAAGGTCCCTGAGAAGACCCCTGGGGCGTGGTTCACAAAGCTCTCGATCACAGCGCCGGGTTTGCGGGATCGGGGAGTAGGGCTGCCCCCCGGAGTGGACGTGGTGCTGGCCCCAGGGGTGACGCTACTGCTGGCAGGGGGGGAGCAATCCATCTGTCGGTGGGAGGGAAGAACAGCTGAGCGTTAGGGCACAGGGGTCAGGGCTAGAGATCACACATCGGTCTAGGGTCTGGAGAGAACCCGTTAGCCTAGTGTCTGGAGATTACCCACGAGCCCGGGGTCAAAACCCCTTGCCCTCTCAAAGTTCAATACAAGGGATGTGTTTTGGGTCAGAGCCTTTGCCCTCTTGCACCCCCTCCTTCGGATCTATGAAGACCACTTCACCCCATCCTCACCTCGGGGCAGGTGGTGGAGGCTGCGTGGGATCGGAAGGAGCCAGCGGTGACAGGTGAGGCAGACGCAGGGGCGGGGCTGGTGGTGGGCACTGGGGGGACTCGGGCAGCACTGGACACTGGCCGGCAGGGAGAGGACACAGGGCTGGTTATGCTGGGGTCTCCTCGGGCTGCAGCAGCGGCGGCGGCGGCAGCGGCCAGTACGTGGCGGTGTTGCAGGGGGACATGTTGGGCAGCCAGCTGCAGCTGGACGAACATCATGTGGTCCCCCACTCGCAGAGCCAGGGTCAACGGTGAGCGGCCGGACAAGAAGTCACTGACCTGCAGAGGGGGGGGGGGGCTTCAGCCACAAGCCCCTGTCTATGGCGCCCCCAGCCCAGCCCAGCCCAGCCCCCCACATTATGTGACCTGGGGCCTCTCGCCGCCCCTCTCTGGGCTCTGGGGTCCCTGTCGGTGCCACGGACGCTTAAATAAAATGAATCTGTATTTCCGGAAGCCTCTTCCGCCAGCCCGGCCCGGCCCGGGCGCCGCTGGGGGCTGTGGGGGGACAGAGGCGGATCAGATGGGGGAGCCTGGCCCTCCCTGGCCAACTAGGCTCTCTCTAGGGGAAACTGGCAGTCACTGCTCTCCAATAACCCTCACCTCACACCTTTCTTCCATCCTCTTGGGTCCCCCCAAATCCTCTCTGCCTGTGAAGATGAGTCTCAGGCCCCCCTCCCAGCTAAGTTACCCAGCCAGCAAGTGGGTGGAATTCTTGGGACAAATTCTTCCATCCTAACCTTTGCTTTCTCAAGATAAATATTTATCTGTCCTGGGCGGGGCTGAGGCCAAGGGGGCGGCAACGCTGCTGGGGAGGGGGCCCCTGCACAGGTCCCTCAGGCACGGCCCCCCAGGGGCCTCAACACACCCCAGCGAACAGGCCCTCCAACCTGCCCCCCTTCTAGGTGGGCGGGTTCCTGCCTGCATCTGACCTGGTTCATACCAAGATCCCCCCCCTTTCTGGGGCCTGGCCAGCGCCTCGTTCTCCCTAGGGACCAGGAATGGGGGGGGGGGGAAAGGTTTCTGAGAAGTGACATAGACTGTATGACTCAGAGCCGACCGCCTCCCAGAACTCCCTCCCTGCTCGCTGCTGGCAGCGGCTGGCTGGCGTAACCTTCTCTGCTTGGGGCCAGTGGGAAAGGGGCGGGGGGAGGCCTTCAGGACTGGCACCGCCCCACCCTGAGCCACATTCTGCGGGGCACCCCTGCCCCAGAGACGCCTCTTTGCAGGAAGGGCCAGGGTTTAGCTTCAAGAGCAGCTGGGGGCCCCCCCTCCTCCACCCGCCCTGTAACTTCCTCCCTGGGGAGGGCGAATGGGCGGGCATGACTGTGCCAGGCGGGGAAGTAACCCTGGGGAGCCCAGTCACTCCGCCCAGCGCCCTCCCTCCCATCTCCCTCCTGACGCAGGGGCCCTGGGAGGATGTGAACCACACACACCCGGGGGGCAACCCCAACCACAGCCCCCACCAGTGGCGGAGAGCTGTTCGCCCTTGCCCCGGAAATCACCTGCAGCCCCTACCTGGCTTCCCAGCACCCCTGGCTCTTCCCCCACCCCGCTGATGCAGACCACCCAGCAGCTCCCAGCCCCTCGGGAATCTGGCTCCCTCCCTCCCTCCTCGGCACTTGGCAAGGGCAGGACGCTACTTGTTGGGAAGGGGGCAAGGGCCCGCGGGCAGGAGGAAGGGAAGACCAAAGCGGCTGAGCAGGTTTCCTGTGACCAGGCCAGGGAGGCCCTGCTCACCCCCCTCGCCGGGGCGGGCACTCGCCTGCTTCCCCCACCCGGGCAGCGGGTGGATTGCTGAGGCCTGTGTCACCCTCCTGGGAGGTGGCCAGGGCTCTCCATTCTGAGGAGGGCCCAGCTTCGGCCAAGAAAATAAGGAAAGGAGGAGGGGAAAGAAAAAAAGAAAAAGAAAAAAAAAAAAAAAAAGGGGGGGGGGGCCCCGCAACAATACCGGGAACCGGAGAGGGCCAAGGGCCAGCCCTGTCCTCCGTCCTGGCCACTTGCTAAATATTTTCCTAACATCCTGTCTAGGCCTCCCTGGCCCTCCAGCTGGGTGCCCCCGCCCCCTCCCCCCCTTTGAGGCAGAGAACAAAGGCCAGCAAGAGGAGTAGGAAGGGGGTGCGTGCTGAGGTGACTCCCCACCCCCTCTCGATGGGGGCCGGGGAAGGCGGAAGTAGTGTCACCCCCCGTCAGCTGCCTCCCCCAGTAGAAATTTCAAAAAAGAGAAACTAGCAGTCCCTTTGGGGAAGCTGCATTGGTAGGAGGAGAGAAAAAAAAGCAAAAGGAAAAAAAAAAAAACAGCACTCCACAGCAGGGGGTTGCTGGGCCAGGGACAAGAGACCCCAGGAGCGCTGGAGGCACCAAGGTCACCCACAGGCAGGCAGGCTTGTGAAAACTCTGCCCGCCCCCCCAGGGCCAAGGGCCGTGGGAGAGAATCCCTCAAGGTCAGCTGGGGAGCGCTGGGGGAGGAAGAGGAAGCAGGGTGACCAGGCCAGGCTGGCAAGGCGGGGCAGGAGTCCTCCCCTCTCCCACAGGGCCCGGGAGCACAAACAACCCCGGGTTCTCCAGGATGACCCCGAGGCACCCTGTCCCAGGGAGCTGCCTACCGGCGCCAGCGGTGGACACTGTGCCTGCCCCCCTAGGTTTGGAAGGGGCGGGCGCGGGTCTTACCTGGGTCTCCGTCAAGCTCTCTAGGGCCTGCATGACAGACTGCTCCGGCCTTGAGGCCTGGGACTACAAAGAAAGGGGGGAGAAGGCGCCTGAGCGTGGGTTTAGCACCGTGGGCTCTAGCAGGGGGTGGGAGGGCCCTGCCTTCTGGGGTGGGCTGCTCTTGCAGGGGAGGGGGCCTCGCAGGGACAGGGGCGCTGGAGGGAGCGCCTGGGAAGGGGCTGCCATCTGTGTAGGGCCTTCAGGGCACACCGCCCCGCAGCCATTTACCATAAGGCCCGCTTCCACGGTGGGCACCAACGTCAGTTTGCTGCCGTCACCCACGCCAAACTCCTGCAGCTTCCCCGAACTGAGCCGGCTGGGGGGAGGAAGGAAGAGGGTGAGACGGCAGAGACAACACAGGGGACGCGGAAGCGGAGGCCGCGGGGGAGGGCGGTGCGTGCGGGGGGGGGCGGGGGGACGGGACGACGACAGAGGAGTCCTTCCCACCCCCACCCGATCTCAGCTTCCCGATCCCAGCCCGGCCAGCGTGTGGGGAGACCGCCTGGCCTTAGGAAGCGCCCACCCTGGCACAGCTCCGGTCTCTTTCCCAGGAACCCCAACTCTGGACTAGGACACCCCATTTCGCAGCTCAACAAAACACTTTCTCATCACCTGGGCACCCGTGTGATACCACCCTCCCCCGCGCCCCCCCAGGCTAGCCCCTGCCTACAATTTCTCAACTCCTGCCTGGGCTTGTCTTTGTGGGCGCCGCGAGGCTTCAGCCCTGGGAGAGGCCTTCGGGGGCTGCGCGGGGCCCGGCTCCCCCTCCTCCCTCCTTGGCGCAGGCCGCCGCTCAGACAAAGGAGACCCTCCCCCTCCCGCCCCTCCCCCACCGGGGCCCCTCCGTTGGGGATGGACACTGCCTGTCCCCGGAGGCTGGGGGGGGGGGACTCTCAGGCCTGGAGGCGATTTAAATACCAGGGGGGAGGGGGAGGCTGCGGGGAGCGGTCGGTGTCGAGAACAAAGGGGGGCAGAGACGCGAGCTAGGGGGCAGACAGCCAGACGCAGAGGGGGCCGCCGAGCAGATGCGGAAGCCGGCGAGGACGCGGGCACAAGAGGGGGCGGCTGCAGCCCCCACTCGTGTGGCCCGGACCCCCGTGCTGTCCCAGGGAACCATTCTTCCCCCGAGGGGGGCCGCGGAAGTCCGATAGGGCACCTCCGCCCCTGTCTTTGTGCGGCGACCCCGGGCGGGGGAGGGGGCCGAGGCAAGCAAGGCCGAGCAGAGGGCGCCCGAGAGCGCGCGGCGCGCCCCCGCCCCTCGTCTGGCCGCCCCCCTGCTACCCCGCGCGGCGCGCTCTTTGTTCCCGCCCGGGGGCCCGGGCCCGAGGGGGCGGCCCGGCGCGGGGGGCGCGCGGGCGGGGGCGGCGCGCGGTACCTACGTGTCTTTGTGGAGCAGCGCCAGGCGCTCCTTGGGCACTTTGAGGCGTTGGGATAGCCGCTTGCGCAGCCCCTCCACTGTCTCGTCAGGAGGTACCGACAGGTCGTAGCGGGTTCCCGTCGTACTGTGGATGGCCAGGCTCATGGGCGCGGCCTCGGTTGCTGGGCCCAGGTCGCAGGCGCCGCCGGGGGCCCCGCGCCGGCAGCTCCGGGCGCCGCCGGGCTGCGGCTCCATCCCCGGCGCGCGCTGGGGGGCTGGGGTCCGCCGAGCGCCGCCAATCCTCGCCGCGCCTCCGGGGCCGGAGCGGGGACTCTCTCGAATCGGGGTCCTCCCTTCGGGCGCTTGGGGGCGGGGGACAACGCGCGTGCCCCTGGAGAAGGTCCCAGCAGTGGAAGGCGACTTGGAAATAAAGAATCCGAGTTGCGCTCTGGGGTCGCGTCGGCTCCTAAGGGCAAACTCCGGGGTGGGGTCTGCGCTCGAGGCTCTTCCTAGGGCGGTAGGAGGCTGTCGGGAGTGCAGCGCGGCGCGATGAGGGTCCCGAAAGAGGGGACACCCTGGACAGGCGCGCTCGGTGACTCTGCCGCTCGGGTCGCGCTACCCCGCGCGTCCCCTCCCTTAGCAACCGCCGCCGCAGCCGCCTCTCGCTGGATCTGGGGGTGAAAGTAACAAGAAAAAAAAGTTATAATGTATCAACGTTCCAAGGGGCGGGGCCTCCGCCCCCTCCCATTCACTACTTACTCCGCCGGCCCGGCGCCGACCAATCGGCATGCGTCGAACACGCAGTCGGCCGCGCTCCCGGGCCAATGAGAGCCGCCATGGCTCTGCCCCACGTGGCAGCGAGACCCGCCCTCACCCCGCCCCCGTCATCACGACACCCAATGGGAGCACAGCGGGGGCGGGGCCGGCGCCGCCAGGGGCCCACCCCCATACCCCCGCCCGCGCCCGCAGCCATTCATAAGGCCCCAAACCCGCAACAAAGGGCGGGCGGGCCCGTAGGGGCTTAGGACCCTAGCCCCGAGAAGGGCCGCCTCCCCTACTGGCCCCTAGGGGAGCGGCCTAGGCGTGGGGAGGGGGCGCCGGCCTTTGTTCCCGGCGCCGTGAGGGGCAGGAAGTTGTGGGGCCGCTCCACCGCGTCTGTCCGGGAAGCGATCGCCAGCGGAAACGAGAGCGGGAGCCCCTCACCTCGTGGTCTAGGTCCCAGGCTGTGCGGCTCGCGGGGACCAACCAGCCTCCTGCCCTACCCTCGCCCTAGGTGGGTGGGCGTGGAGGCCTGGGCGGGGCGCAAGGCCGGGGGCGGGGCCCTGCACCCCGGTGACGTGGCCGCGGTCGGGAGCGCCCCTCCCGAGCCGGTGCTACCTCGCGTCCCAGCCCCCCCAGTTCCCCCGGGCCCGGCCCGTTTCCCGAGACGCGCCCGCCCGAGCCATGACGTGACGCGGCGTCCCCGGCTGCGCCCGCGCGCGCTGCTCCAGGCAGCGGTGAGTCAGCAGCGCCGGCGCGCCCCCTGCCGGCCCCTCCCGGGAGCGCTGTCCCGAGTCCCCAGGGGAGGGGCCGCCGCGCGGCCCCGGCAGGGGAAGGGGCTCCCGGACTGTGAGGCTGAGGGTAATCCCATTAGGGGCCTGAAGAGTCTTCGTGCAAAGATTAGGACTGCAGGTCCTGAGAAACTGAGGCTGAAAGATCTAGTAGTTCAAGGTCACTGGCGGGGAAGGGGGAGTGCCCCGGGGGCGGGGCGGGGGCTGCGATCCGGCCAGGGCGTCGACCACGCGGAGCCCCTCCCACCCTACAGCCGGGCGGCGGAGGGGGGGGCGGCTTCCCAGGTTCTAGCACCCTATTCCCTGGCTGACCCAAGAACAAAGAACTGTAGGGGCACCGTGGACAGTCTAGAGTGGGTACTCCTCCTGAGCTCTCGAGGTCCCGCCCCCCACTCACCGGGCGCGGCCGGTCCAGGGTCCCCACAGTCCAGATCGATCCCTCGTACGGGGCAGAGTGCGCGGTGGCCGAGAAGGTCTGGGGCCGAGCGGACGGCCCCCGAGCCTTTATCCGCGCCGCCTTCCCTCGGGGTGGAGTTTGGGCGGGTAGGGGGCGGAGGGCCGAGCGGGCGGTGACGCAGCTGGCCCCCGCCCCTGCCTGCTGGCCGGGGCCTGGGACGCCGTCGGTCCGGGACACCCAGTCCCCAGGCTTCTCTCCGTAAGTAGGGGACACCCCTTGAACGCCACCGACCTGGAGGTCCCGCCGGTGTCGCCATGGACTTGGGTGCACCCCGAGCCTGGCTTTGGAGGCTAACAGGCGGGCTCCCTGCCCCACCCCCTTTCCTGCTGGCCGGGGCCGGGTGCTTCCGCCTGGGGGCGCCCGCCGTGGGGGGGGCTAGGAAGAGGGGGCCTGAGTCAGCGGCCGCCATCCAGGAAAACAGGCCGGAGTCGAGTCACCTGCCAAGCAGTGGGGTGTCCCGGCCAGCTGCTTGGGCAACCTGGCCTCCCGCATCCCTTAACGGTGACCTCAGAGGGCATTTCTGGAGTGATTTGCCAGCGCCAGGCCCGCCTGTCACTGGCAGCGAAGTGCCGCCTCTATAAGCAACTGAGCACTCAGCCTTGGGTCTCCAGAGCCAGCGAAGAGAGTCCGGCAGAGCTCGCTGGGCCCCCTGCCTTTGCACGGAGCAGTCACTCCCTTTGTAGACCAGGAAGCTGCATCACTCAGTGAAGGAGATAGGAGCGCCACCGAGTCTCCCTGGGTGACTGGCAGGATGACCAGGGTTGGGAGTGGGGCCCTCTACCCAGAGAAAGGGGACCCTGGGCCTACTCCATCACCTGCCTCCTGTCCATTTATCTGGGTTCTCCCTTTATCTGGCCTGACCACCTCCACCTCCGCCCTGGGCGCCCCTCCCAGGGCAGTTCCTCGCTGGTCTCCACAGGCTCCCACCCAAAACTCCCTGCAGCCTCCAGCCCCCCACCCTGCACCGGGCCGCACCCAGACACTCCCATCCGTGCGGGGTCAGAGCTAGGCTAGAGCTGGGAGAACCCTTGAAAGGGGACTGAGGGCTGGGGTTTAAGGGGTGGAGAGCTTGGGAGGCTGAGACTGGATGATCAAAGGTTCAAGGCCAGCTTCAGCAACTTTGTGAGACCCTGTTTCAAAATATAAAAAACAGGCAGGGTGTGGTGGCACACACTTGTAATACCAGTATTTGAGAGGCTGAGACCAGAGGATTGGAGGTTAGAGGCCAGCCTCAGAAACATATTTTGAAATTAACAAAGGCTAGGGGTAGAGCTCAGAAGTAGCATGCCCCTGGGTTTAATCCCCAGGACAAAAAAAGAGGGGTGGGAGGCTAGCGGGTGTTTGCCACACAGGAGCTCCAGGAAGTGGGAAGAGCTTGGCCTGTTTGGGTGCTCAGAACAGGACTGAATCCAGGCGGGAGAGGCAGGGCTGGGGCCCGGGCTGGCTGAGGGGCTGGGAGCCTGGGACCTGCTGGGTCAGGTGCTGTTCTTCCTCTAGAGGGTACGGTGGTGGCCCAGGGAGCTGTGGGCTCTGGCTACCAGGATGCCTGGTTCGGGGGCAGCCCCCGGTCTCCAGTGGCGGGGTGGCCGTGGACCAGGGGGTACTGGTGGGGTGGGCAGTGCTCAGCCCACCTGGCGGTTGCTGGCGGGGAGTGGAACTGAAAGCAAAGAGGGTCACTGTGTGTGGGGGACCTTGGGGACAAAATGCCTTGTTCTGTCCAAAACTAATAAAGGGTATGGGGCTGAACTGCTTCCTGGCTTTTCTTCCATGTTCCGCTCCATCCTTCAGTGGCTCACCCCCGGTGTGAGTAGCAGCTCAGAGACACTGAGTGGGCACTTCCTAGGAAGGGGATGACCCTTGTGCTCTGCCCCCGCCCAGGGCTGCCTTTGTGCATCTTGACTTCTGGGTTCTGGCCCTGCCCTAGCTGCTTCCTGCCCTAGGATGGGGCTGTCACCGCAGGCTGTCCCCAGGGCCTGGCTCTAAGGCTCACACCTCTCCTGGGAAGCCAGCTCGCTGTGTCACCTGTAGGGTGGGGTGAAGGGGTTCCGAAGCGTGGGGTGTGCTGGTCCAGGACAGGAGGCTCAGTCAGGGTCTCCTGCTGGGCTCCCGCACAGGGGCCTAGCCGTGACCTGGGCTCTGCAGAGGTCGCACTGTGACCCTGTCGCTGGCCTGGGCTTCTTTGGCCTGGGGCTCCTGAGGAAGGGGGCCGCTCGCCCTCAGGTCCTAGAGGAGCAGGATGTGGATGGGGGCCCAGGGCAGGCAACAGGACGCCCCAGCGCCTCCAGCATGGCTGGAGGCCTCCGACACATTCAGCCCAGGCCCGGCACGTGGCCGTGGGGAGTCACTGGCATGTGGCGGTGATACAGCAGGCCACCGTGTGCTGACGACAGGCCACACATGGGCCCCAGGTGACCTGTCACTGTCCTGGCTCTAATGACAGAGGCAGGCAGACAGGCTCTGACTTTCCATATACTCACCCTGCTGTAACACTCCCCACCCCACTCAGGCGGCACGGGGGAGGGAGAGGAGAGACCCTGGTCCCCACAGCCACCAGTACGGCACCTGGACCAGCTGAGCGTCCAGGGCTGCGGAGGGGGTGGGGGTAGTGCCCAGGCAGGACGGTGCTAGGGCCGCCCCCTCCTGGCCTGCCCCACCCCATCCAGGGCCAGCCAGGAGCCTGGGTGCCCACAGAGGTGCCAACACCACCAGGGATTAGGCAGCTGGCCAGGCCAGGGCCACCCACAGGCTGGGCGTTCCCAGGGCAGGGCCTCCGTGGGAGCAGGTGGGGCCTGCCTCTTCCCAGGGCCCAGTGGTAGGGAGAGCCAGTCACAGCACAAGGCCGGGGACCCAGAACCCAGCAGAGGCCCCAGGAACCTGTCCAGCCGCCCAAGCCTGACCCCAGGAACCATGGCCAGCCCCTTCCCTCCCTCCTTCCCTGCCCACCAGCCCTAGCCCTGGCGGGTGGCCTTCTCCCATCCCCATGCTCTTGGGGAGAAGGCCAGAACTGTCTGGGCTGGCAGGC